>JAUCBJ010001099.1:0-70741 GCA_032718475.1 Nemertoderma westbladi | reverse complement strand
ACCTACTGGCTTCAGAAGTCGAGGAAATCCTGCCAAGTACCTAACTGATCTAGACTTTGCTGATGACTTAGGAGTACACTCAGAATCATTAGAGGGAGCCCAGCGGCTCCTCAGCTCATTAGAACATGCTGTTTCTAGTGTTGGTCTTTTTATTAACTCCAGAAAGACCAAAATTTTGACAGTTAACTTTGAAAGTCCACAGCAAGTCTCTGACCGGATGAGCATAAGTTCAAAGGATGGTATGCTTGAGCATGTGGACGACTTCTATTACCTTAGAATACGTAAGGGAAAGGCATGGGCAGCCTTGAATAGGCTTTCCAGGATTTGGATGTCATATAGAATTCATCTGAAACGTAAGGTCCGATTATTTAGAGCAGCAGTAGTTCCAGTACTCCTCTATGGGAGTTCATGCTGGGCTCTAACTGCTGAGGACACCAAATCTCTGGATGGCACATTCACAAGAATGCTACGCCGGGTTCATTGTGTCAAGTACAATGCACACATCTCCAACCAGACACTATATAACATTGGAGGTGTCTCATTGGTTCCCCCAAGCTTGACACTAGAACAAAATCGCCTCCGCTTTGCAGGACATTGCTTTCGCCGTGAGGACCAGCCAGTGCATAATCTTGTTCTTTGGCGGCCTCAGTGAGTGAATAAGCATGGTGGATAACATCTTAAAGGCCTTAAAAATGCAGATGATCTAACAAATATCATGGGTGATACGGAGTTGTGGCGCCCATTTGTTTCGACAAGCCGGCATAGCATTCTTAATATATATGTAATTTATATATAATTCAGCTGCAATGCAGCATGCCGATCGTAGTACACGGGGTTTAGTACCCGATCAGAGTTTATTAAGATTATTTGACTTTTGAATATAAATAGTGCCGGTTGAAACTGTATAATATTATAGAAATGTGCAAGACTTTCACTAACAAACACATACGTGGTTGAGATACGTATCTGTATCGTTATGGTTGCAGTTGGTTATGGTTCCACTACTTTATGTTCTCAATTCTCTCTCTGTTTCCGCTAGCATGTTTTTCACCCTTTGTTTAATACATGATGGATAACATGAGATTTAACAATTTATTACAGCAGTGTTCGCAGTTCGCAGCAGTGTTCGGTCAGATTCGCTGAATATATGAACAAAAGATATATCTCAAGGGTTCGTTCTCATTAATGTATCACACCTGTTCGAAACAACTAGTCACGGACGACCGCATCTTAGAAATTAATGTCAAACTTGAGATTAATTATAAATGATTCATCCGTGTAGATTTTATTACTCCCAAGGTCGTTTCCTGGTCATCTCCCACCGGTTTTACGACCTTCTTTATTTCTCTTCGTAATAAAAAAACGTATTATAAATGGGATATTCGAAGAAATGTCCCATAAATCTATATAATTGCCTTGAGAGAAAAGCCGAAGGAAATAAAGTAAATTAATAACTTATTGATTATTTCCCAGAAAAAAATGATTCGTTTTTTATACTAGAAACTAAGGTGTCTAAGTGTGTAAAGTGGCTCTTTGCAGTGTGTTAATCCGTGTTGTTTGTTACAGATTAACCAACCAGGATAAGTAGACTGTAAAAACGATTGCTGATGCCATTTTACTGTATACTACATTTTATGAAGTTTGTTACATTGATGGTGTTATTTTACCAATTGTACAGTAATATATGAATATATAAAATTCTGCCATAAATTTTTATGATGTTTGTCGAATTTTTGATAAATTGAGCTTTTAATGGGTTTAAACGCTACCCCGAAAACATACTGTCAACAACCACTGTCCACAATGACAAATATGAAAATTGAACCTGTTCTATTGACTCTCATTTATTGTTTTGGTTAGCACTTTCTACTGTAACATGTTCCTTTCCCTCAATTGATCATTAACATTAATTCCCTTTTATAATGGTTGTCATCCGCTGAAGTGTTTACTAGGGTGGGCCCACCCTAGTGTTTACACTCGCTTTTAATATCATCAGCATGTGGATACAATTTTATATGATGTTTACATAAACATTTGCAGAGTTTTAGCTACATTATACATATTTTATTATTAATTATACATATTTTATTATTAATTTAATATTTTATATATTAATATTTAATAATTTAATATTTAATAATTAATCACCGCGCCGCGCCTTGCTTCCAGCACCCGGGACTCCTGGAGGAGTACGACGCAACTCTGCGGGGTGCCCTCCAGAAGATCGCGAACACCCGGATCTCAGACTCAGCGTGGGTCCAGGCCTGTCTCCCGGCCCGTATGGGTGGCCTCGGATTGAGCTCTGCACTGCAGCTAGCACCTTCCGCCTACTTGGCTTCAGCTGCTGCGTGCACTGCTCTCTCGAGCCGCTTATTCGAGCCCTCCAGACAACCCGCCTCGGTACCACGTGCCCACGAGGTGTGGAAGGCCGCCCTCCCCGCCGGAACCACCACACCAACCGACACCACCATACAGAGGGCCTGGATGGAGCCACTCCACGAGGCGAACCGCGCGGCACTGCGGGCGGCCACAACAACGCCACTCGAGATTGCCCGCCTTAACGTTGTCGACGACCCGGTATCCGGTTGTTGGCTGGACGCTATTCCCATCAGCTCGCTAGGGCTGAAACTCACGGACTCCCAGTTCAGGGTTTCTGTCGCCACACGCCTCGGTTGCAAGTTAACCGAACCCCACAGGTGCTCCCAGTGCAGATCCGAAGTAAAACCGGATGGTCTCCATGGACTATCCTGTGTGAGAAGCGCCGGGAGGCTGCCATGCCACTCTATGTTAAACGACATAGTGAAACGTGCATTGGCCTCCTGTGGGGTTAGAGCTCGCCTTGAACCGGTCGGGTTGTGTAGAGCTGATGGGAAGCGTGTCGATGGCGTTACCCTCGAATCGTGGAGTGGGGGCTGGCCGATGACCTGGGATGCGACCGTCGTCGATCCCCTCGCTCCCAGTCATCTCGCCCAGAGCACGCAGGCCGGCCGCCGTGTTCTCGAGGAGGCGGAAAACTCAAAGATTAAGAAATACGAGGAACTGACCGTCCGAGGGAGCTACCTCTTCTACCCGGTAGCATTCGAGACCTTCGGTTGGCCCGGTCCTGAGACGGCTGCATTCCTTAAGGAGGTTGGCCGACGCCTCCACGCAGCCACTCAGGAGCCGCGATCCCATCGGTTCCTCCTCCAACGTCTCCTCGTAGCCATCTTGATCGGCAACACGGCCTCCATCCTTGGCTCTATGGACCCTCCGTCCGACGGCCTCTACGACGAGGTTTTGTCTCCAGCTGCCCCCACGCCCCCCACTGACTCAGCGGGTTAGACTGATCTTGAACTTTTGTATATAGTTAGGAAGGTAGTTTATATTAATCTAGTTAGTGTGCCTCATTGTGCTATAAGAAAATATTTACATTTAAGTAATAATATAATTAATCATTTTATATTTAATTTAACTTCATTTCATTAAATAAATTTCATTAAAAATATTTAATTACATTTGTTATTAAACAATTCAAAGCATAGGCATAAATATTAAACATTAGCCATGACCTACTAAAATATATTGAGTAAGAAGGTCATGTGTTAGCTAATACAGTGGCAGCTGCTTGAAGGATGGCTGGGTGATATATACTTTTTTGAAAAGTGTGTAAAATATGTTATTTAAACAGGTTTCAACTATTAAATTAAACTGTTAAGCCTCCGGTCTCCAGAGTGGCTGTGTATCTGCCTTCAGTTTTACCTTCATTTCCACCCGACTAGCTGACTGCGATCCTGTAAACGACTCCCATCTCATCCCCTTGTAGTCTCCACTCCCATACAACCCATTTAGATTTGACTCCTGACACCTGTAGTACCACCACCCCCCATGGAACAGCTCAGCACAGTTCTCGATATAAGCGTCGTTGTCGCGATCCTCTGTAGAGAACGGTTGCCCATTATGTTTCCCAGTCAACGAGTCACCTGCTGTACCCCGGTAGCCAGAAACCTTCAACCTATAATTAATCGATGCATTCCCGACGCTAAATGAATCGAACTCAGCATATCGCCAAGTCTCTCGGTATAGAAGTTCAACCCGCAAACTCATTGTTCCGAGTCGGTTGATGTTGTTCAAACCCAACCAGAAGTTTGTACGAATATCCCCGAATCCTTCTACATACTCTGTCCAGTTTCTCGTAAAGTCGACCTTGTCGTCTATCCGTCGTTGTATGAGCAACCAGGGCCCTCCTGGAGTTAGTGATTCACACACAACATGTTTGTTCCCATTAGAGTCTGCCAACCCATAGAAACTATTGGCGATGATAGTGGTTCCAACTCCTTCTAGCGAACGGTAACAAGGATACAACCAGTCGACATATTCTCTGTACTCATCCTCAGCTTCCAATTTCTTGACTCTCTCATCAATATCATTTAAATGCTCTTCAAGATGTTTAAGTTCGTTTTTTATGGAGGTATTCGAGGTAGTTTCTTCCTTACTTTTTAAGAAATCGACTCCCTGTATTCCTTCAGAGGGGTTGAATGTAGTCTCAGTTTTCAGTTTATTTAGTATGAGTACTAGAGATGCGGTTGACATGATTACTGCCAACAAAACTGCTGCCATTACCATAAATCTTGACCTTGAGGATGATGTTCTGCTTTGAAACATTGTTTTTGAAATCCCACATTGTATATCTTTACGAAGCTCAGGTCTAACTACATTACCATTAGTAAAGTCTGCACTTCTGTCATCAGTTAATTCAGTCTTTATTTTCTCATTTTTAATACAGTTTTTATCCCTACTCTGCAAAGTTTGATCAAATTGTTTATCATTGCCTGCTTCCGTTCTCCCATTTTTTTTCTCCTTTCCATTTCCAGTATGATTTTTCTTACTCATATCGTCTAGATTTCTATTAATAATTCGATTGTGGTTCAAGTGAACTGTCCTTATGAAAAGTTCCTCCTTTAATAAAGTTTTGCATATTTTGATGTCGTCCAGATTCATATCACTTCATCGGATCTACTTAGGCCTACAAATAATAGAGACTTAGCACCGGGTCTAGTTAGGCCTACAGATAGAGACTTAGCACCGGGTCTAGTTAGGCCTACAGATAGAGACTTAGCACCGGGTCTAGTTAGGCCTACAGATAGAGACTTAGCACCGGGTTTAGATAGGCCTACAGATAGAGACTTAGCACCGGGTCTAGTTAGGCCTACAGATAGAGACTTAGCACCGGGTCTAGTTAGGCCTACAGATAGAGACATAGCACCGGATCTAGTTAGGCCTACAGATAGAGACTTAGCACCGGGTCTAGTTAGGCCTACAGATAGAGACTTAGCACCGGGTCTAGTTAGGCCTACAGATAGAGACTTAGCACCGGGTCTAGTTAGGCCTACAGATAGAGACTTAGCACCGGGTTTGGTTATGCCTACAGATAGAGACTTAGCACCGGGTCTAGTTAGGCCTACAGATAGAGACTTATCACCAGGTCTAGTTAGGCCTACAGATAGAGACTTAGCACCGGGTTTGGTTATGCCTACAGATAGAGACTTAGCACCGGGTCTAGTTAGGCCTACAGATAGAGACTTAGCACCGGGTCTAGTTAGGCCTACAGATAGAGACTTAGCACCGGGTCTAGTTAGGCCTACAGATAGAGACATAGCACCGGGTCTAGTTAGGCCTACAGATAGAGACTTTGCACCGGGTCTAGTTAGGCCTACAGATAGAGACTTAGCACCGGGTCTAGTTAGGCCTACAGATGGAGACTTAGCACCGGGTTTGGTTATGCCTACAGATAGAGACTTAGCACCGGGTCTAGTTAGGCCTACAGATAGAGACTTAGCACCGGGTCTAGTTAGGCCTACAGATGGAGACTTAGCACCGGGTTTGGTTATGCCTACAGATAGAGACTTAGCACCGGGTCTAGTTAGGCCTACAGATAGAGACTTAGCACCGGGTCTAGTTAGGCCTACAGATAGAGACTTAGCACCGGGTCTAGTTAGGCCTACAGATAGAGACATAGCACCGGGTCTAGTTAGGCCTACAGATAGAGACTTTGCACCGGGTCTAGTTAGGCCTACAGATAGAGACTTAGCACCGGGTCTAGTTAGGCCTACAGATAGAGACATAGCACCGGGTCTAGTTAGGCCTACAGATAGAGACTTAGCACCGGGTCTAGTTAGGCCTACAGATAGAGACTTAGCATCGGGTCTAGTTAGGCCTACAGATAACAGATAGAGACTTAGCATCGGGTCTAGTTAGGCCTACAGATAGAGACTTTGCACCGGGTCTAGTTAGGCCTACAGATAGAGACTTAGCACCGGGTCTAGTTAGGCCTACAGATAGAGACATAGCACCGGGTCTAGTTAGGCCTACAGATAGAGACATAGCACCGGGTCTAGTTAGGCCTACAGATAGAGACTTTGCACCGGGTCTAGTTAGGCCTACAGATAGAGACTTAGCACCGGGTCTAGTTAGGCCTACAGATAGAGACATAGCACCGGGTCTAGTTAGGCCTACAGATAGAGACTTAGCACCGGGTCTAGTTAGGCCTACAGATAGAGACTTAGCATCGGGTCTAGTTAGGCCTACAGATAACAGATAGAGACTTAGCATCGGGTCTAGTTAGGCCTACAGATAGAGACTTAGCACCGGGTCTAGTTAGGCCTACAGATAGAGACTTAGCACAGGATCTAGTTAGGCCTACAGATAGAGACTTAGCACCGGGTCTAGTTAGGCCTACAGATAGAGACTTATCACCAGGTCTAGTTAGGCCTACAGATAGAGACATGGCACCGGATCTAGTTAGGCCTACAGATAGAGACTTAGCACCGGGTCTAGTTAGGCCTACAGATAGAGACTTAGCACCGGGTCTAGTTAGGCCTACAGATAGAGACTTAGCACATGATCTACTTAGGCCTGCAGATATAGACTTACATTTCATACATACATAAAAAGATCGGCCTACTATATCACTAACATCTCTGCCTACCTCTGTGTCCCCTATCAACCATACAACCTCCAATTAATCTATATTTCAATATTTTACGAACAGAAAATAGTTGACCACAATATTTTATCTCGCTGACCTTAGGTCTAAATGACGGCTTACACATGACAACCTTTTCGGCAACTTTGTTGGCAACTGGCAACTTTTTTTAATCAACTTAATCTATTCGGAAAATGTTTGAAGCGGTTAAGAAGTAGCCAAAAATGCAGTATAATAAACTTTTACTTTCTGGTATCAGAATTGATGATTTATTGAACCAAAGTATATCAGTAACAAAATACAGAAATACACCAAAGCAACAGAGTACAAACAAAAACCAGTATTAAAAAGAACTGTCAGACGTAGGTTTTACTTTCAGTATACTTATTTCATAATGGTACCCTCACTTTGTTTCTATTTTATCATTTCACCCAAGGCAACATATTATATTTCCTTACCTATTTTTGAATAGGTTAAATAAAGTATATCTTAATTAACTGGAGCATTGTTGTCTCCAATACTGTAACGTTAACAGATAGTAATGGCGTTTTGTAACTCATAAATGAAACCCACCCAAATGCGAAATTATCTGCACAATTTGCAGCAAGTAGATTTAATTACAACCTTGATATTATTAAGTAGATAATTGACTAAAATATTTGTAAGCCCAGTTATTATTCTTCTAATTATATACCCGTAGGCGACCAACCTGGCGGCTACATGGTTTCATATAATAATGGATTTAGTGGCAATTAAGAAAGGGTTAGTGGAATCTTGGAGTGAAGTGGCCTATGGGCAATTTGGCATAGTTTCTATAGCAGTAATTTAACTTTTATAGACCACCAAAGGCAAATAAACAAGCACTTGTTGTTAAAGCGCATACCTTTATACTGTATAGGCACGTAGGGGGCAGAGCTTTACATATAAATAATTAGAGTTAAAGCAATCAAAATAAATTAATTACAGGTTGTATATGACCTGTGAACTTATTCAGAGGTATTTATTTATTTGTGGTGGTTCGGTTCTACCGTTCTACGAATAACGGCCAACAGTGTAATGTATGTCACATCAGAGGTTAAAACGCTTGATAGTAAATGCAATTACATCAAAGCCAAAAGGAAGGTTTCCTTACATATCGGAGCATGGCTACATATGTTGAGTTGTAATTCAATCCAGAGAAAATCATGTTATATTTGGAAGGATAAATTCAATTACTGTGTAGCGTTATTGTTAGCGGGAAGGGATGGTGTGTGTTACTGCTTGAACAAACTGGCCTATTTAATTACTCACGGAGGCCACCACATTTCAGTACGGTACTGGGTATATCGTATTACTACCGGTACCTGCAGTACACTATAAACCAGACACTTAGATGAGCCTAACTCGTGAACTAACAGGATCTCCGTATCAGTTGTGCACACCACTAGCTGAATGCTAAATGAGGAAGATAAGATTTGCTAGTGTCGCAAATTCTGCTTCATGTAACGTAAATCTTTGATCAAACTTGGAGCAGTTTCTAATAGCTATTCTTACTTTTTGTGTGACAGCTTGGGGCATTATCGACAACTTCAATCCAATGCGGGTCGAGCCAAATAGACAGGCGTTTCTGTAGTGTTAGTATAGCGAATTGATGGGGCTGCAATATTGTTTGCTAATTTCTTTAACAGTTGTTAGGTTTCCTATCACATTATAAACATAACGGAAACGAGTATTAATGAGAAATGTAAGAATTATGAAGAATTTCAAGTCAACTCTTTGTGGTTGTGAAATCTTGGCCAGACAAACCAAATCATTATATTGATGTTCTATATACACCCACCACTCGCGTACATAACGCTCAAAGAACAATAATTATAATATAATTTCCCCTTAGGCTTTATGCCTGGAGGCTACTTTTAGTCCAGACAATATGGCACCTAAACCAGAAGAACAATAGCATTGATAAGCATAATACAATAGCATAATGTAATTAAAGGGAATTGCAACTTCTACCGTGTACTGTACTACGTTATTTTTTAATATTTTATATCTTGATATTTTAGGTAATATCGCCATCACTAATCAATAAAAATCATAAAAATTTCAGTCATTCTGTTGAACCAATTCCCCAGAAAAGGTACATTAAGCTTTACAGTCCAATGTATTGAAATATATTATAATGTGGAACAAAATAACACAGACAGTCCACGGATTTACAGTGAAGGAGGGAATGTGAGTACAAGTGGAAAGACGGTGGATGCCGACGTGTGGGAGGGTGAATTACCAGTGATGAGATGCCCAGTAAGAGGACAAGAGGGAGAGTGGGGAGAGAGAACCGTTGGGGCTGTACTTCGGGATATTGCCGTCGCCCAGAAGGAACACAACCTGGCGATATATATTACACACCGGGAGAGAGATATAGAATATACCGAGAGGAAGAAGATGTGAAGAGAAGAGTGGATCGAAGGGAAACTTCCCATCGGAACGTAACTGCCGATTGACAATACGGTAGTCGCGGGGAGGAGTTCTCGGAATATTCGAGAAGATTAAACTTTGGTCCAGACGACCACATTCAGACTACAGGACATACTGTAGGCCTTGCTGAACATACTATAGGCCATGATCTATAGGCAGATAGATCATGGGCCCCAATATAATGACATCAACCCCAATGCAGAATATAACACCGGTGGGGGGGGGGGGGGGGGGGGGGGCAGGGTAATACACCATTTCCGCAATATATACAACCAAGTAAAATTAAAATTAAAACCCCCTAGATCAAAATAAATCATGTGACACCGAGATATGGAGGGGACCATTGCCCCCAATGATATATCCTTCTCAAGGAAAATCGACGAACCCAGGAGGCAAAGCATCGTCAGTATGTAAGGAGCCTACATCCGTACCATTGAATGCGTTGGAAATTCAGGCAATGGGGAATGGCAACACTCATCGATGCGCTAAAAACTAGGATAGAGCTACCACCAGTGGAGCGTTTCAAGTTTGATGGTAGTAAGCCAGAGGTATATCTGCAGTTCCGGAGGATGTATAGCAATGAAATACATATGAAATTACAAGTTTATACAGGGGGGCCAGCCTATGATATTGTATGTTTTACCGCAGTGTGGAGAGCCCTGGGTGGGGAATTTGGGCATCCGGCAAAGATTATCTGACAAACCGTAAGGGGGATAACATCAGGCAGACTCATGGATATCCCTGTCAGTATCAAAGCCTTCGCAACCAGAATAGAGAAGGCATTGATAGTTTTAAAGATGCTAGAGGCACCGTACAAACATAATGCTTCAAACAACATCACAACAATAGCGCAGGCACTACCGATATGGTGAGGAATAAATGGGGAAAGATCGTTTTCTCCACTCGAGAAAAGAAGGCCGCGGAGCCAGGGTTGGAAGAAATGTCGAACTTCCTTAACTATGAGGTGGAATTGATAACGGATCCAGTATACGGCGAGGACAGTCTTGTCAAAGTACCAAAACCGGAATATAATTGACCTAAACCAGAACAAAATACAGCAAATGCACTTCCAAAAGTAAGACAATCACTACCGTATGGGGCTACGCAGGGACTACAAGTTCACAGGTCCCTGGAAACAAAACCACATCGTGGCAGGGACAAAGACAAAATAACAACTACAGTAGTAATAAATCAAATACCCCCAGTAGGCCAAGTCCAAATAACCAAAACACTAAATCACCCGACATGAACTTAAATGCAATACGCGATGCGCTATATAAGGAATGCTACAACCCTGATTACAAATGTCAATTGCATAGAAATTGTTCGCGCTTTTAAGACCTTTGGCAGTTTAACCCGCCAAATCTATATGTCTTCTAGGTTATAAATCTACTCCAGCCTATGACAAGTATTGAACACCTATAATAATTCTAACATTAGCCAAAGCCAGTCTGTGCGCGACCATTCACCCGCTGGATATACCCGGGAGACTGGATTTGGATGCTTTAATTTGATTGCGGTGCAGGCCCACCGTACTATTCGATTGATCGCTAATATATAATCTCTGACAAATATCATTCACTTTCGGGAAATATTAGCAGTTCCTTTAGGACGTGGCGCTCTATCTATTTAAACAGAGCTATGACTTACACTATACACAACGGTATGCCTTATAGATCACCAAAGTGCATTCTTTAGGAAATGCTTTGTTACTCGGTCAAGCACACACAGACTATTGCACACAACTGCACACTGAATTGCCGATATTCACTGATTTTAATCATATATAAAGAGAACAGCAACCAACATTTGTAGGGCCTATTAAGTAGCATTGAACTCACTACAAACCACGATAATGTATGTTGCAAATTGTTATATGTAACCGGTCTCTCTAACCTTAGTGTATCAAGAAGATTGGGGTTTCGGATCGTTATCAATATTCTTCCCAATAATAATATGTAAACGAACGATACAATTAACAACACAGTAAATAGCAGTAAATAATGCAGGTGTACTTAACCAAGATAACAGTTTGATGATCTTATAATTAAAGACGCTCTAATGTTAGAAAACATTCCACGGCCGGTGTTCTTAGGCGTTGGGGAAACGTCAGTACTGAATCATGGGATTCTGCTGTACAGCTTTTACACAAAGGGAAAATCTCTGATTGGTCGAACTGACGTGGACACAGCTGATAGATGTCGTCATTTGAGCTGAGCAGAACAAAGAACCAAGGCTCCGTGCAGAGGCTCCACGTGTACAGCTCAGCTATTAGCTGTCGTCTTAGTAACTACACTGTTCCAAGAGTATTTCGGCTTTTACGTCATGGAATTGCGGATTATGTCCGCTAAAGTACACATACAGAAGAAATTACTTTTATGTCCTCTAAAACACCAGTACAGTAAGGACACGGCCCTTTTATGCCTGGTAAACCAACTACAGAGTACTTCACGGGGAAAATAACCGGCTAATTACGCAAAAGCCTTTACACCGCTCCCAGAAAATGGGATTTAAGTCTATAAAATATAACAAATCACAGTTTCTAAAATATAAAAATACTCTAAACAGTTAGTCTTTCTTACGCGGACGGCGTTTACGCAGCTTTTTGAGGCTAGCAAGAGCGCTCTTTTGGGGCGAGCCACTTTACTAGGAGGGCTGTAACTCCTGGGTGAAGGGTGCAATACCATTGCATCAGAAGGTTTAGGGTTACGGTCAGTGTCTCGTCCATTTCGATCTGCTTCTCCTCGAGCTGATTTTCCTCCGCTTGTCGTTGGACACGCTCGTCCAAAACTCTCGCAGAGAATAGGGTTGTCTAAGCTCGATATCTTCTTAGAGATTCAAGATTTCCCAATCGAACTGAGATAAAGCCAATTCGTTTACCGCTTGGACTCGCTGTTATAACTTAAGTTTATCTGAACAAACGCAGGTTTCCTTTCTGATCTTTGTAGAATAGCGTTTAACTCGTTTCGTACAACGCTCTCCTTCACCTTGATGAAGGGTTGTATCGCGTTAAACTGGGACGACCATACGGTTGAATGGTGATATTAGGTGTCCGCGTCCCAATACGGCTAGGTAAGATGGGCGGCTAGCTAGAGCTCGCTGCCGGAGTGTTACCGATTAATTGTTAGGGTAGCACTAGATCTTTGAACAGTGAATACAGCTCGTGAGGATCCGGGATACCATCAGAATCGAAAGTCTGAGGTCTAATCAAGGAACGAGGTGGTCTGACCGAGTATTCCGGAACTATGATCGGAGGTTTACTCAAGGATCGTCTGAGTCGAGCGAGCGTAGGTGATATGTTGAACAAGTTTCGGTTTCTGTGGATGTTTATGTCTTTCCGTTTATTAGTTGGGTCTAGGGCATTTATCGTAATAATACCAAAGACGCACGTCTGGTAGGGGGAACGCGGATGATATTCATTTGTTGTTACAATGCTTCTATCAAGAATTCCAAATATACGTTAGAGTTACCGCGTCCATTTATCTCTCTAATGTCTTTTCTTTCGAGTCGATTTCGAATAGAATTTTCGCATTCGAATTTCAGTTTATCGTTCCGACTCCGCTGGGTAGGATATATGTTCGACATAGTCCGTATCGTGTGAATCGATAGAATGGCCAATGGTTAAGAAGTCCATATACGTACTATTACGATGCGTGTAGCAAGCGGTGAATTTTCCATAGTCCAATTCACGCGTAAGTTGCTTCTAGGAAATCGTCGGTTCGATATAACGACCATCGTCCTTCGTAGTAGTTGGACTAGCGTCGCCGCGTATCAAGCTATCAACAAACACTTGTAAAGGTAGAGTATATCGCTCCCCGATACCAAGACCATCTTCTATCAACTCCGTTATATCTGCTATATATGAGTTTATTAATATTATAATGAGCTTATAATTAGGCTAGCGAGCGTCGCTGCCTACCCCAATCAGCCCCCGGACAGTGTAAGAGCCTCAGCGCAAATGTATCGTCGCCGCTGTGTTTTCCGCCAACGTGTAGCTACACAACGACAACGACACTAGCACGAGTCACTCCACTGTCCGTCCCAAAGGCTTAGATACACTTCAGGTTCTTACTGGAGAGTTAGGGTTACTTTCACAATTGCGACTCGCTACTGTAAACACACCTTAGTAGTAACATTCGCCTATAAACTCACAAATTCCACACATACAACTGTCACAAATTACACACACTCGGGCCATTTGTCCGTTAGTCAGTGCCTTCCAGAATGCCACGTTATTATTATGCATCCTTGGATACTAGCAGTGCGCTATTTATTTCTTACTATGCAATGGGGCAAGCTGTCTATTGTTCTTTTTAACTTGCTTCTAATTCTAGCGTGGGTGTTACTATGGTGACATTATGGAAAGCTAGCGGTAGAATTAGGGTAATTCCAATGCATACAGATCTGGGATGCTATTTAATAGTAATTCTTTAATGGTCCAATATCTCGTTTATATATGATTTTATAAATTTTATCGGCTATTGACTCATACATGGGAGATTCTCACACTCTAACACACTTAATAGGATGAATCTCCGCTCCCGTGATCTATTAATTAATGGGATTTTGGGAATGTTATAAATTGCACAGAATGACAATTTATTAAATTCATTAAAATATGAATTCAAATTTATTCCCTGAAATTTTATTATTTGATAGTGCAATTGACACAATTTGATTCCAGAACAGGTCTGGGGACATAGGATCCTTAATTCTATGAAAATTGTCTTTTAAGAGTATCGGTAAGTGCTACGATATCTTAATCGACTAGAATTGTTAAAGGATCTGAATTTTACAGATTTTGATTTATAGATTTATAAATATTAAATAATTAATATTTGAGATGGGCACCAATTTATTCCAGAACTTGTCTGGGGGCGTTAACCACTGATTCTAGAATTTGTCTTTCAAGTATATCGGTGGGTGCCGCGATATCTTAATCGACTAGAATTACAGATGGTCAAAAGGTTTAACAGATTTATTTGCGTTTCACACTACTGTTAGAGGGACATCACGCTACTATATGTATTATTATATATGGTATGAGAGCAATATCGCACGAAGCAATGTCAGTGTGAAGAGGCAAGTCGTTTCCAAGGTCTACCCAGAGCTTGGTTTAGCCGAGACACAAGGATCTGAACTTTGCATTCCTAATACTCTGCCTACCAATAATACTTGAATATAGTAGTGGCTTTATTGTACTTTAATAAGTACGGACATTTCATCTTACTGTAGTCACGTATTTATAATATGATACGGACAGTAAGGAAAGAGAAAAATAATTATTTCTCGCCGTCGCACTAAATATATATTATAAGTAATTACGTACGTAATAAACACTAATATATTGCACTAATCTACTAAATAATCACTAAAATAACATTCTACTAAATAAAATTAAAGAAAACGATTATAATAAAATTACATAATAATACATAATAAATAATACATATAAAATAAAACAAATATAAAATGATATAGTCACACGCCCACTCCATATGTTATTATGTTATGGAGTCCCTAGATATTTGTCGGATTAGGGAAGTGGTCGTAGGAAGAGTATCTTGCCTTCCATAGTTTCCGGACAGTTTTCGGTCTCTTTCCAGTAAACATAAACGACCAGCTGGGCGATTGAGTTGTTGTGTTACTTTCTCCGCTCCCTTGGCCTGTCTAATCTCCGCCGTGGTAAGATGAGGAGGCCATTCTTCTTCTTCTTTACTTAAGAAGTCGGATCCACCTAACCAGCCTGGAGTATCTATCAGTTCTTGAGGAGTTGCTCCTCTGGAAGCAATGTCGGCTGGATTAATCGTCCCAAGGCAATGTCTCCATTGATCTACATTGGAGTTAATATCGTCATTATCTGAGGAGTATGGTGTTCCCTCAGTTGGGTCGTCCACCTCACTGCTCTCCACTTCCCATTCCTTTACTTGGTATACATGTTCTTGAGGTAATCTCTCTTTGAGAGTTCTACGGGAAGGGCCAGTGAAGTACCAACCTACTCTAGTTCTTACTGCATAGGTTTGTAGTGGCTCTGGTTGAGCAGGCCGTTTCTCCAATGTCTCGAGCGCCTCATGCGCGTTTTGGCCGATGAGTATTTGCACTCCAGGATAATCTGTCTGGAATCGAGGTATCTTAAGCTGTTGGATGCTCTCGTCCTCGTCCCAGTTATAAGGTTCTACTTGGGTAGTAGCGAAGTTCTTCATAGCCACCATTTTTACTGACCTTATACTTTGTGCTCCTAATTTATCCTGGGGGGTGGACAACTCACCTACATAGTAATCTGCCATTATGGTAGATTTCCAAACCTGCATAATTCCGGACATATTCAACTTAGTTCGGAATCTGGGTTGTCCAGCAAAGATATCTTCGGCTAGTTCTTGATCGATGAATGTTCCTGTGCTGCCGGAGTCAAGGAGGGCGTTCACTATGTAACTTTTGTTAGGCACAGCATTCTTAAAAATGCAGCTGCAATGCAGCATGCCGATCCTAGTAGTAGTTGTTAGGACCGTGAACTCTTACCTGCACTACAGGAAATTCTCTGATTCCTACGTTGGAAGTTGGAGCTTTCCAAGATGGTTGTCTGTCAAAAGTAGTTGGGGGGAACTCATTGTCGGTGTCCTTTTCGTAAGTAAGTGCTCGATACACCGCGGTATTTATTAGGTAACAGGATTCGTTGGCGTCGGAGAATTCGTCAGTATAGAATCCTTCCATCTCAGATTCTTGATCAGTGTCATTTACATCACTGAATTGGACATGTAGTTCGGGCTCACTTACCTGACTCGGGTTGTTTCGTTCGAATTCACTGTGTAACAAGATGTGATGTTTCGCACCGCACTTTGCACACCTTACGTCGGAGTAACAGGTTCGCCGTTGGTGTCCTTGTCTGAGGCAATTATAGCATAACCGCTTATCCCACATGACTTCACGTCTGTCTACCAGGGATTTCTTTAGGAATTCAGCACACACACTCAAACGGTGGGGCCCGTCGCACAGCGCACATTTTGGTTTGATGTTACTCACTTTACCTTGGGTAACGTTATGCACTCTCGTTCTTTCTTCAGGCTTTCTTCCGTGAATTCTCTTAGGAGACGTAGGAGGAGTTGTTGTTACCTGTTCTCTCCTGTCACTGGTTCGATACTTATATTTACTTACGTCTTTATAGGTCTTGTTGTCATAGTAAGATTTTGCTGTGTCTTTCCCGCTGTCCTCTTCTTGAGAAGCTTGGCTTTCGCCGTCGTCAGTATAACACACTGGTGTTACCCTTCTCCTAGAAACGGGTTTCTCACTTACCTTATTTTCCGATGTTTTCTCTCTGGACTGCTTTATAAGTTGTAATTTTACTTCACTATCTAAGAAGGACATGAGATCAGCCATGGTAGGGCCTCGTCGTTGCTGCTCATTCATATACAACACTTTCTTGTCCCAGCGTGTACATACTCCACCCTTTGGTAAAGTAGAGACTACGGCTCCAATAACCATGGAACTCTGATATTCATGAGACTTACCTAACCAATCCAATTGTCTACAGATCTCCTGAATCTCATCGGAAAACTCTATAATCCCGCTACTAAGGAACTTTCGGGGGGCTACTAATTTTGCATACAAATACTTAGCTATGTTATCCTTGTTACCATACCTGATGTTTAATGTATCCCAAACTTGTCTTAATCCATCTGGATGTCCAATAAACTTTAACGCCATTAACTTGGGAGGTCCTTCCAACCACTTGATGAGGAATCTAAGTTTCTCTCCGTTAGATAGTACAGAGTTCTGTATGCTATCTTTGTAATATTCATTAAAAGGTAACCATTTCATCTCATCTCCATTGAATTTGACGATTTCTCCCACTTTGACCGCTTGGCGGGCTTCTGTTCTAGCCATCTGACGCGTAAAGCTTTCTTGGGCCATCGTGTTATTTAATATCGAATTATCGGTATATAAATTTCCCGGATTATTATCAGGTCTATAGGGAATATCATCAACAACAGGTTTATAATCACCCTTAATAGGGTTTGCTATAGGAGTTTCTACTTCACTAGCAGTATAGATGCGTGTAGGCTCCACACCTTGCGCATGTAATACTTCAGACCTAACAGGTTGACATATAGTTACAGGGGGTATTGGTATACCCTTTTGTATATTGACTAATTTGTCGCGTTCTAGCGCGATGCTTTGCTGCACTTCTTGCAATTCTACCCTACTTTCCCTTAATGTTCCCTTGAGTTGGTGGACAGTCTCCTGCATCTGTCCGAGCAGGAGATTCATCCCCCGCCGTCCCTCCTCTACCCACTCGACCACCGAAGCGGGAGTCGCCAACATTGTAGCGGGCCGACGCGGGACGACGGGAGACAAATCTTTGATTTCTCTCTCAGTGTCCAGGACAGGGATATTCGCATGGACTGTTCTACCGGGTACAGGCAGTGTAGTACTGTCTAGAGGGAATTTAGAGTTAAGCTCTGGAAGTACAGGGGTCTCTAGCACAGGAGTGGATTTGGGAACGACAGGCCTAATTATTTCAGGCTCATCAACTATGGTAGGGAGTCTTTTGACCTTAATAATTTGGTCTGTGGGTTCTGCATTACCTAAGTCTGTGCTAGCTAGTTGTCTTCTAACCGCTGGGGGCAAATCAGGCAATTTGTGATGATGAGATGTTTTTCTACGCCTGCTTAGACGAGATCTATTTCCTCCGCCTTCAGGATCGGTGGTCTCGCCTTCTTCCGATGATGTGTATTCTTGGCGTTTGGGAGTAGATCGACTCATCATCTGCATTTGACTAGCAGTTAACTGTTTATTTATGTTGTCTTGCATCTCTTGTAGATTTTCCAACTCCAGTTGGGTAGTCTCCTCAGACGCTCTCCGTTCTGCTTCTGCCACTGCCTTTTCTGCCTTTCTTTCCACTTCTGCTTCTGCCATTGCCGCTGCTACTGCTGCTGCCTTTCGGTCCTCTATCCGTTTTTTCTTTACTTGTTCTTCTTGGACTCTAGCGATGCGGAGTTTTTCATCAAATTTAGCTTGGTTCGCAGCTAACATTTCCGCATCGATTGCGTCCAACACAAGCTTGGTTCCTTCACTATTAGGGCGAAGTCCAGACAGTCGTCTCCTCAACTCTTCGTCTCCTAGGAATCGCTGATAGTCTGACAGATAGATGTCAATGGCGTCTCTAGTTCGCGGCTTCTCTGCTGCTGTTAATTCGCTTTCCACTTTGCTTTCCACTTCGCTTTCCACTTGAGAAGAAGTGGCGTCGGTTGATTCTTCATAGATTGGCCGTTCATCATAAACCGTATCCGCCATCTTCGCTCCGCGTTCGGGCGTCCGCTCAGCAGTATCCGAACTACTGGAGCTATCGGGCCGCTGAAAACTAGATTCTTGGCTAGGATGTTGCTGCTGTTTGACAGCTGCTTCTTGATCCCGCTTGACTTGGGCCCGAGTGCCGATGATAGACCTACGGTGTTCTACTAGCCTAGCTTCACACTACAGCTGAGCAACAGGTATGAGGCTCTTGCCTCTGAGGCGGCAGATCACTGTGAGGGCTATACTGCCTTTGCAGAAGCAGTTAAGTTATCAGCTGCAGAAACAGTTCCTGTATACCCTCGAAACAGGAAAAGGGCCCCCTGGACTGACAACAAAATTCAGAAGTGCCGAAATGACCTTCATAAGGCGCAGAAAGAGTCCCGACTCAAACAGACTACAGCGGCCAAGAATGCAGTTAAGGCTGCATCTAGGTCCCTGAACAGGCAGTACTCTGTTAATCTACAGGAGCTAATAAACCAACAGGTTGATGCCATCAATGATGCTGACGACAGCAGGCAATCATCCCAGGCATGGAAATCAATCAATCTGCTTACTGGGCGGAAAAGCCAACCAACCACCAAGGTTAAGGCTGAATCACCAGCCGATCGCCTCAATGGTTGGAAAGCCCACTTTGAAAAGCTCCTCAATAATGACAGGGTATTGCCTGATAACTTTATAGAAGTAAAAGTGTCTGAGTCTGTACTCCCAGATATTCCCATTGGCGATATCTCCTTTGCAGAAGTGAAGGCTGCTGCAAAGAGCATTAAGACCAATCGTGCCAGTGGAGTAGATGGTGTTCCCCCTGAGGTCTTTAAAATACCTGAGTGTTTAAAGCTCATCTATCCCATCATAGTAGACATGTACCGAACAACAAGAGTCCCACAAGAAATGAAAACAAATAAGTTGGTGCCAGTTCCCAAGACGGGCAACCTAACACTCTATGGTTCTTTTCGGGGAATCTCATTGATCTCGATTGCTGCAAAGCTATACAATAGGATTCTATTAAATCGCATCAGGGATCCCATTGAGAGACTGCTCCGTGGAAATCAGAATGGGTTCCGTAAAGGTCGTGGGACCATGGAGCCCATTTTGGCACTTAGAAGGATAATTGAAGAATTATCAAAAAAGAAAGACAGGCATCTGGCTGTTATCTTTGTTGACTTCTTCAAGGCCTTTGATTCAGTCTCTCGCTCACGTATGTTCAGCATACTTTCATTATATGGGATTCCTGATGAAATTATTGCAGCAATCAGGTCAGTATACGATGGTTCGACAACATTTGTGTCTACTGTTGACGGTGACACAGAACCATTTGAAGTGTTATGGGGCGTCCTCCAAGGAGACACACTTGCACCATTCTTGTTCATTATTGTGGTTGACTATGTTCTACGCATGTCCTTAGATCATCATAATGATGATGGGGTGATGATAACTCCACCTACTGGCTCCAGAAGTCGAGGAAATCCTGCCAAGTACCTAACTGATCTAGACTTTGCTGATGACTTAGGAGTACTCTCAGAATCATTAGAGGGAGCCCAACGGCTCCTCAGCTCATTAGAACATGCTGCTTCTAGTGTTGGTCTTTTTATTAACTCCAGAAAGACCAAAATTCTGACTGTTAACTTTGAAAGTCCTCAGCAAGTCTCTGATCGGATGAGCATAAGCTCAAAGGATGGTATGCTTGAGCATGTGGACGACTTCTGTTACCTGGGATCATGGATCCAGAAGTCAGGTGAGGACCTTCGAATACGTAAGGGAAAGGCATGGACAGCCTTGAATAGGCTTTCCAGGATTTGGAAATCACCGAGAATTAATCGGAAACTTAAGGTCCGATTATTTAGAGCAGCAGTAGTTCCAGTACTCCTCTACGGGAGTCCATGCTGGGCTCTAACTGCTGAGGACACCAAATCTCTGGATGGCACATTCACAAGAATGCTACGCCGGGTTCATTGTGTCAAGTACAATGCACACATCTCCAACCAGACACTATATAACATTGGAGGTGTCTCATTGGTTCCCCCAAGCTTGACACTAGAACAAAATCGCCTCCGCTTTGCAGGACATTGCTTTCGCCGTGAGGACCAGCCAGTGCATAATCTTGTACTTTGGTAGCCTCATGGAGTGAATAAGCATGGTGGACAGCCCATGACTTTCTTGAGACGCATCTTAAAGGACACTGGCCTTAAAGATGCGGATGATCTAGCAAATGTCATGGGTGATAGGGAGTTGTGGCGGTGCAATTTTGTTGACAAGCCGGCACAGCATTCTTAAAAATGCAGCTGCAATGCAGCATGCCGATCCTAGTAGTAGTAGTAGTAGTAGTAGCCTAGGGTCTGACACTACTACTGTAGGGATGGCCTTTCTTACAATAGGAGGTGACTTAGACTTGGATCTAGGAAGTTCTATACTTGGATCTGGGTCACTGATCTTTTTAAGACACTGTCTAACAGTCATTCTAACACTTTCTAAGAGACTATCTGACAGTGATTGGGTTGTGTCAGACATGTTTACTTGTACAGTTGAATGCCTACTGCTATGATTACAGCTAAAGCAAGTCTAGTAATTCAGTATCACTGGTAGCCTAATAATTAATTACCGATACTGCTACTCAGTGTAGCGTGATATATATATACAATATATTAGAATACCGGTATACACTTATAGTATATATAAGTATTATTACAGACCAGGTTTGTCACAGAATACCGGTATATAATTTCAGCACAAATATATATAAATATATAATAGGCCTATCGTGAATACCGGTATACAGCTTACACTTATAGTATATATAAGTATAATTATGGACTAGAATTAATTACAGAATACCGGTATAATTTCAGCCTAAATTTATAGAAATAAATATAATAAGCCTATTGTAAATACCGGTATGTCAATTATTTTAAAAATAATTGAATTTCTGAATGTTAGGGGTTACTTGGTTACTTTACTTACTTTATTACCATTATTTGAGCAGCAGTCCAACTGATATTAAGACCTAAGTGTTGTATAACAGGCCTACTATTTTATTAATAGATTTAGTGGATTTATATGTACCCGTATGAGGGGTTTTGTTACAATATTGAAATAGATGTTACTATTTCTGGGAATTAATCACTACACAAAAGCTGTGCGCTCTCAGTGAAGTGCTACTTATTGGACACTAAAACAAATAATTCTACTTCCTAAGTTACTTATCTACGAATTACTTACGATACGGGTGAGATTAAATCTCTAATTAAACACAACAAAAATATTACGTACGAAATTTTAGGGTAATTTTACAGGGAACTACAAACCAGTCTAACAGAGTATTAGATTTTCTGGTTATTACAACGGACAGGATACTACGGTATTTGAAAATAATAAGTAGTAGTAAATACACTGTGTTGTCCAGATAGGAAAATACCACTGTCTGACGACCTATAGCCGTATCGCTATAGGTACTACATTATGTATCACGGAGTGTCCCTACCTAGAAGTTAATTACCGCGGTCTACCAGAACCAACGTGCCTATTAACCACTTTACAACACAAATATACTGCCTACACTCTAATTACCTTCGGAAAGCACTATACACTAAACCCTAAATTAGGTACGAGTACTTGTACAACAGATAATCAGTAGTTAAAAATACTTGAACAGTTAAAAGAACCACGGCATCTGCTGGAGTGACCGGAGCACGAAGTCGCCAGTCTTTACCTACGCCAAGCAGCCCGTGTAGTACCGGGGTTAATTTAATTATAACGGTATGTGTAACAAGCACAAATACTGTAGGAATAAACTTGGGGACATGAATGTTGCGAATAATCGCATAAACTCTGAATAATAAATATTACGCTACCCGTACAGAATACTCAAACAAAATACAAACCAAACGCTGGCAGACTACCACCAAGCCTAAATAAACTACAGTATGTGCAGATTCCGAAATGGTTAGTTAGTATGCGTTCTAACACGATAGTACGACTTATTCTTTAGGAGGGGGTTGACCTTACAGCTCTGGATGCCCCAACTTACTAACTGGCACTTTATCAGACAAACTCTACACACGCAGCAATCTCTTCAGACCTAATAATAGCTAGACAACAATCCAGCCTACAAAATATCTGAGTAATAACTATTACGGTACCTGAACAGACCACACAAACAAACACAGGCCAAAACGCTGGCAGACTACTATCAAGCCTAAATAAACTACAGTATATGCAGATTCCAAAATGGTTAGTTAGTATGCGTTCTAACACGGTAGTACGACTTATTCTTTAGGTGGGGATTGACCTTACAGCTCTGGCTGCCCCTACTTCCTAACCGTACTTTATCGGACATACACTCTACATGCACTGCAATCCGTTCAGACTTAACAACAGTCAGACAACAGTCTAGCCTACAATTATCTGAACAATCTGAGCAGGGTTACACGCCTTCTGCTCAATATTAGCCTACTAGTAAATAAAACTGACAGAAATAAGTAAAAATCCCAATAAAAAACCAGGGCTGCAGTCCCCGATTTAATATCAAGACCTACCGGTATATAATTATCAAAATCGAATAATACTGTTATACCTGTACTGTTGTAAGTACCGGTCCGGATGATCAGGCAGTCAGGCCTACTGGTTACCGGTCGACCGGTACTTTAGTCTTGATCGCTTACGCCGCAATCAAGATCCTTCAAACTGTTATTGTTCTTACCAGAACAATATTAAACTGTATTTATTGCCTACACTGCAATCAAGAATTTACAAACTGTTATTGTTCGCGCTTTTAAGACCTTTGGCAGTTTAACCCGCCAAATCTATATGTCTTCTAGGTTATAAATCTACTCCAGCCTATGACAAGTATTGAACACCTATAATAATTCTAACATTAGCCAAAGCCAGACTGTGCGCGACCATTCACCCGCTGGCTATACCCGGGAGACTGGATTTGGATGCTTTAATTTGATTGCGGTGCAGGCCCACCGTACTATTCGATTGATCGCTAATATATAATCTCTGACAAATATCATTCACTTTCGGGAAATATTAGCAGTTCCTTTAGGACGTGGCGCTCTATCTATTTAAACAGAGCTATGACTTACACTATACACAACGGTATGCCTTATAGATCACCAAAGTGCATTCTTTAGGAAATGCTTTGTTACTCGGTCAAGCACACACAGACTATTGCACACAACTGCACACTGAATTGCCGATATTCACTGATTTTAATCATATATAAAGAGAACAGCAACCAACATTTGTAGGGCCTATTAAGTAGCATTGAACTCACTACAAACCACGATAATGTATGTCGCAAATTGTTATATGTAACCGGTCTCTCTAACCTTAGTGTATCAAGAAGATTGGGGTTTCGGATCGTTATCAATATTCTTCCCAATAATAATATGTAAACGAACGATACAATTAACAACACAGTAAATAGCAGTAAATAATGCAGGTGTACTTAACCAAGATAACAGTTTGATGATCTTATAATTAATGTTAGCTTATCCAATTCCGCTAACATGAACCCACAAAGTAAGCGTTGAGCAATATTGGGAGCACGAGGTTGATTACCAATCAACCTCGTGTCAGCCCAGTAAACGGGGACAATAGGCCCCAAAGGAGACACACACAATAAGGGTCAGGGGCCAAACCCCTAACAGAGAGAGAACAACAGGGGCAACGGGAAACACACCAGGGAAGGTGAAAGGGCGAGAAGTGGGATATTAGCCAATGGGGGGACAGCATCGACTAGGTACAGTAATATGGCCAACTGTGCAGTACATATATTACCTGTTGGTGCTTCCCTATTCAGTTTAGTTTACTCAGTCAGATCAGTAGGGTGGAACGGGGACTTCTGTCACCGTCCGCTACCGCCATCATACTTATCTACCGGTAACCGTGTCATACTATACTGTGCTATATCAGACTATTATACCTTTATACATATTACCGAACATCAGAACTCTTTTACCTTTCACACACGGCGGGGACGCGTGGATAGAAAACCCAACGGATAAACCGGGATCCGTAGATCCCGTCACAGTGACAGAATTAGATCCACCCAGCTGCCCTGACAGTGATAGAATCCTAGCAGCTGCCCTAACAGTCTGACAGTGACAGAACTAGATCCAACCAACTGGCCTGACAGACTGTGGCTGCCAGCCACCAAAGACGAAGATGAGTCGAGAGAAAGGAACGACACCGCCGCGGACCCCGGACGACGATCTAACGATCCGCAAGGCCACGACGAGACGATACGAACCCACGACGCCGGTCGATGCTACGCCTACCACGTCGACGCACGTTGACGCCACGTCGATAACGAGCGACCCGGCGAACCAAGATGTGGGGGGTCGTCTACAAAGAGAAATCGAGTCGGGAGGAGAAGAGGAAGACGAGTCGACGCGGAGCGAGGGTCGACGTACCGATGTCGCCGGCCAGCCACAGGCCGAGGACGACGAACGGTCCACCGGAACGGCGACGGTGGGGCCGTCGGTACGACGTCGGACCCGGAGAGACGGAAGAGAGGTCGGCGACGAGGATGTCGGGGTTTCTGATCGACTTCGACGAGACTACCTCGCGACCAGGGAGCGACTGAGAGAGGCCAAAGGAGGGGCGAAGATAGACGAGGTGAGACTGAGAAAACGACTAGGTGAGTCGAATAAACACTTTGATTACCTAATGCGTTTTGGGCAGAGAGAACTAGCCGAGGAGAGGGCGAGGGGAGTTGCCAACGAACTGATTGAACTATGGGAGTGTAGGGGTATGGAACCTAGCGTAGTGTACGTAGGGCCATACTTAGTCAATGCCCGGGGAGTAAAATTAGTGGGTTGGAAGAGACCTGAGGAGGGCGAATCCGAGGTTAAACCCGAGGATTCGGTCTCGTCGGTCGGAGGAAACCCCGGAAAGCGGGGGAAAGTTGGTGGGACGGAGGGGCGACGGGAGTCCGTCGCAACCGATAAGTCTGCTACATCCTCCGCAAAAGAAAGAAGGATGCTGGAGATAAATCTAAAGTATAAATTAGGAATGGCGGCGGCAGAGCAGAAACAGTTAGAGTGGCGACTGAGGAATGAAACCACATTATTAGAGTTGGCAAGGGAGAATAGAGAGAGAGCCGAGGAGCGTAGAGATCGGGAGATGAGAGTAGAGAGCGAGCCGGCGAGGTGGTTTGATATGCTTGTGAGAGAGACGGCCGAGCGAAGTTTACGAGGGTACAGAGAGAGAGAGATAGAGAAAGAGCGTGAGCGGGATGATTTGTGTGCCTGGATAGGGAGGCTTGCGCAATATCAAGCCGAACTGAATCAGCGCCGACTAGAACTGGCGCGGTTGGAACTATCAGAGAGTGAGACCCCACTTACAGACACCGGGCGAGAGAACCAGAACTGGTGTAGCCGTACGGGCGGGGGGGGGGGGGGGGTAGTAGTAGTACGTTAGAAATAGTTAATATTAATAGTACCGTAGTAGATAACCCTAATCCCTTTATTACAGGAAATAATATTTTACCGGGTAGTAGTAATTTAAATTTAAATACAAATACTCTAAATAATAATTTCAATTCAAACCCGCAAAATAATTCGAATAATAATTTAAATTTTGAAAATAATAATAATTCTAATTTAAATAATTTAAATCTCGTTTCAAATTCTAATAATTTAATTGATTTAACAAATAATATTGGGAATGGTGCTATTAATATGAGCGTGTCGGACGTACATAACCCGGCAGACGGTGGCCTGGTAGGCCACGTACTTAGTAGGCAGGAGGTGGCAGGGTTGAGCCAACCCGACGGCGGCCTGGTAGGCCACGTAGTTGGTAGGCAGGAGGTAGCGGGGTTGAGCCAACCCGAAGTGGGCCTGATGGGCCACGCAGTAGTAGAGAGAGAGGCGGGGGTGAATAGACCCAGCCGTAGTAGAGACAGTGTGTCGACTAGAGAGGGGTGTAGAGACGAAGTAAGAGATAGTGAAGTTAGATGTGGCGAGTGGGGGGGGGGGGGGGGGCTACGAGCGCCCCACCACATAAGATTAGTGGCGAGAGAGGGGGGGCAGAGAATGCCCCACAAGAGGGGTGTAGAAGTGTAGTAAGAGGTAGTGAAGTTAGAAGTGGCGAGGTGGGGGGGGGGGGGCTACGGGCAGCCCCACCACGAGAGATTAGTGGCGAGAGAAGGGGGGTAGAGAGTGTCCGACAAGAGGGACGCAAAAGTGCAGTAAGAGATAGTGAAGTTAGAAGTGGCGGGTGGGGGGGGGGGGCTACGGACACCCCACCGCGAGAGATTAGTAGAGAGAGAGGGGGGGCAGAGAGTGTCCCACAGGCGTCGGCGGATAATGCGCGGGCCGAAGCTAGGTAAACCGCAACACCCGGCGATGGAGAGTAATAGGGGGATTGCGAGTATCCCCAGCGGCGTGCGATCGAGCAGAGAGAGGCAGGTTGACGTCGCGAGAGGGCAGACGAAGCGTCGAGCCCGATCAGAAGAGAGAAGAAGAACAGTGGAGTTTAACCGGGAGGTCGACGAGAGATCTCACGAGCGGGAATACTGCACTGAAAAGAGAAGAAGAGAAGATAGTAGAAGAAGTGTCGCCACGAACGATAGGAGTGTGAGGACGGATAGCGGACCGTCGATAGTAGAGATGGAGTCAGGGAGTCAGTGGGGTCGAACTTCGGGAGATTGCCGTCGCCCCGGAGAAACGCACCGCACGCCAAGAGAGGGGTACAGGAGGTACCAATACAAAGTCGAGAACAGGAGAGGGGATCGAAGAGAAGCTTCCCGACGGGATATAGCTGCCGATCGAGAGTGCAGTAGTCGCGGGGAGATTCGAGATTCGCGAAGAATAAACTTCGGTTCGGAAGGGCACATGCAGACTGCAGGACATACTGTAGGCCTTACTGCACATACTATTATAGGCCATGCTGGGAGAGATAGAGTAGGCGATAGGGTAGCGCGAACGACGGGATTAAACCCGGAAGTCGCGGAGTACATACCGGTAGGTAGGCGAGAGGTAGGTAGGCCTATATCGGTACAGCAGCATGACTATAATACACAGGGACATAACATATATCCAGGGGAGGGGGGAGTTATTGGAGATAGACGTATGGGCCCCAATGTATTAACATCAACCCCAGTACCAAACATACCGGCCGGGGGGGGGACAGGGTGACATTCCCCCATCACAATATCGACAATATACCCCGATAGGAGCAAGAACATCGAACTCCCTGGACGAGAACAGGTCGTGCGGACAGTCACTACCACACGCGGCCATACAGGGGACTGCTAGTCCACAGTTAGCTGGTAGCAGGGCCACACCGTGGCGGGGACAGGAAGAAAATAACACCAAAAATAAACACAATCCCAATATACCCAGTAGGCCGAGTCTAGACAATCGAAACATTAAATCGGTACATATAAACCTAAGCGCGATACGTGAAGGACTATACAGGAAACGCTATAATCCAGGATTCCAATGTCAATTACATCGGGACGGAACCCATAAGACCAGGAGTTGCAAGTACTGGCAAGCGTTGCCCAAACGAGATCGTGTAGCCTACACAGACGCAAACGGACTATGTCATCGATGTGTGGTAAAAGGACACAGATCCGGAGAGTGTTGGAAAGGGAGAGGATGTGAAAGGACTAGACCAGGGGCAGAGAAGCCCATGAGCAAACATAAAGGAGTCGGGAAAGTAGAAGGAGGCGTGTTGCATACACACGCAGGGCTGACACAGTGCGAGGGGGCATTACATGGGCAGACACCGCGTATACCGAGGGACGAGCGGGGGTCGTCGAGGGCTCTAATGCCAGCGCACATACGAAGGGGGAGGCCAGCAAAGGTGGCACCGAAGAGAGTGTGGCGAAGAGTTAGAGGACGTATAGGAGGGCAGCAGGAGAGTGCCTACTGGAAGAAGGGGCACGTGAGAGTTTTTAGTCGTCCAAAGTTTTGGACTGAGGGGGGTGGGAATGAGGGCGAGACGCCCTTCCCACGCATAAAATATAAAATAATTATTTAATTAAAATTAATGAAAATAATTAAATAATAGAGTAGGTAGAAGTTAGGTAGTAAGAATTAGTTAGTTAAAGGGTGGTACGTAGTACCGATAGTTAGTTAGAGGGTTAGAGGGTACGTAGTACCGCTAGTTAGTTGGAGAGTTAGAGGGTACGTAGTACCGCTAGTTAGTTAGAGAGTTAGAGGGTACGTAGTACCGCTAGTTAGTTAGAGAGTTAGAGGGTACGTAGTACCGCTAGCTAGTAGAGAGAGCTAGAGTAGTAGGAGGGTACGTTGTACCGCTAGCTAGTAGAGAGAGCTAGAGTAGTAAGAGGGTACGTAGTACCGCTAGTTAGGAGTGTTAGTAGAGCAGTAGAGGGTTGTGGGCACCATAAGCGCCACGTAGATGGAAGTAGCAGTAGAGGTTGTGGGCACCGTAAGCGCCACGTAGTTAGAGTTAGTAGGGAATGCGCTGAACTTAGTGGGGCACGGGCGTGATGATGTGTTTGATGTAAGAGCAGGGTATGTTAATTAGGGTGGGTGCCGGGCACAAGAGGTGCCGGGCACAAAAAGAGTTAGTAGAGTTAGAAGGTGCCGGGCACAAAAAGGTGCCAGGCACAAAAAGAGTTAGTAAGAGTTAGTAGTAGAGTTAGTTGAGTCAGTAGTAGAGTTAGTTGAGTTAGTAGAGAGTTAGTAGAGTTAGTAGAGAGTTAGTAGAGTTAGTAAGAGTTAGTAGTAGTTCACATAATTAACGTACCCACTCTGCCGGCACTCAGAGCGTCACGTGTAGGCGATGAGACGTAAAGGGGGAGTAGAGGAGTAGAGACGGGCACATTGGGTGCCAGGTAGTAGAAGAGTAGAGAGGGCACATAGGGTGCCAGGTAGTAGAGTTAGAGTGTTAGAGGTAGTAGAGAGGGCACATAGGGTGCCAGTGAGTAGAAGAGTAGAGACGGGCACGTAGGGTGCCAGGTAGTAGAGTTAGAGAGTTAGAGATAGAGTAGAGTGGTAGAGACGGGCACATAGGGTGCCAGGTAGTAGAGTTAGAGAGTTAGAGATAGAGTAGAGTAGTAGAGAGGGCACATAGGGTGCCAGGTAGTAGAGTTAGAGAGGTAGTAGTGTAGTAGAGAGGGCACATAGGGTGCCAGGTAGTAGAGTAGAGCAGAGAGGGCACATAGGGTGCCAGGTAGTAGAGCTAGAGAGGTAGTTGAGTAGTAGAAGGGCACATAGGGTGCCAGATAGTAGAGTGGTTGTGGGCACCGCAAGCGCCACGTAGTTAGAAGAGTGGGTAGAGTTAGGGAGTTCTAGTTAAAGGGCTAGAGAGTTGGTAGACTTAGATGAGTCAAGTAGAGTTAGTAGAAGTAGAGAGTTAGTAGGAGTTAGTTAGACTTAGTAGTGCTAGTTAGAGTCGGAGAGTTAGTAGAAAGTTAGAGGCTTTAGTTAGAGCCAGAAGTAGTGAGAGTTAGCGGAGAGTAGAGTTAGTAGTTAGTAGAGTTAGATAGTTAGAGTTAGTAAGCAGTAGGTAGATGGTATGATAGCACAGGGGTAGCATTAGAGATTAGGGCCTTAGGGAGGGCAAGAGAGATAGCGAGAGGTGGTATGGAGATAGTGTGGAGAGAGTGTGGGCGCAATTCAAGCGTGGGGGGGAGGAGAAGTGAGAGGAAGAGTGAGGGACAGGGAAGTCCAAGAGTTAGAGCAAGAGAGGAGAGGAAGAGTAGAGTCAGGGCGAAAGTGTTGGGGAAACAAAAGTTGTGTGAGAGAAGCGCACGATCGGCCCGACACGAAACGCCAGAGGGTAGCAATATCATACCCATAGGGAGCGGCCCGGAAAGCCGGCTCCGAAAGAAAATAACCCACCCCACACCCGATACTAGATCGGGATCCAGCGGAATTGTAGCGCACTTTTTGGTGGATGCTATCTTCTCACCGGGAAGATAGCATGGGGGGGGAGTGTTAGCTTATCCAATTCCGCTAACATGAACCCACAAAGTAAGCCGTTGAGCAATATTGGGAGCACGAGGTTGATTACCAATCAACCTCGTGTCAGCCCAGTAAACGGGGACAATAGGCCCCAAAGGAGACACACACAATAAGGGTCAGGGGCCAAACCCCTAACAGAGAGAGAACAACAGGGGCAACGGGAAACACACCAGGGAAGGTGAAAGGGCGAGAAGTGGGATATTAGCCAATGGGGGGACAAGTACAGTAATATGGCCAACTGTGCAGTACATATATTACCTGTTGGTGCTTCCCTATTCAGTTTAGTTTACTCAGTCAGATCAGTAGGGTGGAACGGGGACTTCTGTCACCGTCCGCTACCGCCATCATACTTATCTACCGGTAACCGTGTCATACTATACTGTGCTATATCAGACTATTATACCTTTATACATATTACCGAACATCAGAACTCTTTTACCTTTCACACACGGCGGGGACGCGTGGATAGAAAACCCAACGGATAAACCGGGATCCGTAGATCCCGTCACAATTAAAGACGCTCTAATGTTAGAAAACATTCCACGGCCGGTGTTCTTAGGCGTGGGGGAAACGTCAGTACTGAATCATGGGATTGATTCTGCTGTACAGCTTTTACACAAAGGGAAAATCTCTGATTGGTAGAACTGACGTGGACACAGCTGATAGATGTCGTCATTTGAGCTGAGCAGAACAAAGAACCAAGGCTCCGTGCAGAGGCTCCACGTGTACAGCTCAGCTATTAGCTGTCGTCTTAGTAACTACACTGTTCCAAGAGTATTTCGGCTTTTACGTCATGGAATTGCGGATTATGTCCGCTAAAGTACACATACAGAAGAAATTACTTTTATGTCCTCTAAAACACCAGTACAGTAAGGACACGGCCCTTTTATGCCTGGTAAACCAACTACAGAGTACTTCACGGGGAAAATAACCGGCTAATTACGCAAAAGCCTTTACAGAAATTGGGCACATAAGACCATTGACTGTAAGCAAAGGCAGGCGTTGCTTAAACAAGATTGAATAGCTTATACGGGGAGGTTTGGACTATGTCATCGATGTGCGGTAGGAGGACATAGGAAGGATAAGTGTCGAAAACATCCACCAAAGTACGCTGAAACTGATGAAACTGGAGGCCAGACCATGGCGACAAGCACCACAGATTTTAAGAGGAAAGGAACAGTGCTGCTTGGGGTAGTACCAGTAAGGATGATAGGAGAGAAGGGTGATCAATAACACCGTTAATGTTGATCGATAGTGGGGCAGCATTTACACTAACCAAAAATTGGGTGGCCAAAGAACTGGGATTACAGACCAAGCCAAGTAAAATGGCGGTGACCACAACATCTACCAAAGATGACATCATGCCAATGAGAACAGGACGGTGTCAAATAGGAGCCATAACACCAGGATGCGACTATGGGGCTCCCAAAAAGCCCATTCAGATCATGGAGTCAATTAATATCAATGCCAGGCGACCAATGAAAATCGAAACTGAACAATACTGGTACCTGAACTGAATGAACTTCTCGACTCATGAACTCGATGTCCCTAAGGTTTCTCTCATTGTCGGCATGGACTGCCTGACGGCCCATGAGAGACTACAAACTATCTTTGGCGACAATAGAGAGTGAGACCTGGTGGCTATCCAAACCCCATTCGGATGGACGCTCAGTGGCCCAATAAAGACAAAGATCCCATTTAGTGTATCCGAAACCACAGGGTGCATGTTTGCTGGGATGATGAAGGAGCGGAAGAACAGCTCAAGAGACTACTATGGCAGGATTTCAAGGGATTAAAGGAGGTTGGAGTGGGAACCTCGTTGGAGGATAAGCAGGCACATGAGAGCATCAGGAGGTCGCTGAAGTTTAAGGGGGGGGGGGGGGGGGTACACCATAGGCATGGTGTGGAAAGAGCCAAAGTTGCCCTTGCAGAACAATAGGAGGATGGTCAAGATAAGACTCCGGAAACTAAAGCAAATGCTTAAATGGAGTCCAGAGAAAATGACTACATACACAAAATAATAAAGAAGTATGTAGATCGGGGGTCGGTTGTGGAATTACCACTAGATGAACCACTAGGATCGGCATGCTGCATTGCAGCTGCATTTTCAAGAATGCTGTGCCAGCTTGATGACAAAATTGCGCCGCCACAACTCCCTATCACCCATGACATTTGCTAGATCATCCGCATCTTCAAGGCCAGTGTCCTTTAAGATGCGTCCCAAGAAAGTCATGGGCTGTCTACCATGCTTATTCACTCCATGAGGCTGCCAAAGTACAAGACTATGCGCTGGCTGGTACTCACGGAGAAAGCAATGACCTGCAAAGCGGAGGCGATTTTGTTCTAGTGTCAAGCTTGGGGGAACCAATAAGACACCTCCAATGTTATATAGTGTCTGGTTGGTTTCGTTGTATTGACTTCAGAATCTCCACCAATAATGGCAGCACTACTTGTGAATGGTTTGGATTTTAAAACAATACCTAGAATATTTTTTAGATAGACAATGAAATACTCAACATTCACTACATAGTTTGAATCTTTTAAAGTTTCCTCTTCTATTAGATCTTCATCTATTTCACTCAATATCTCATCATCTAGGTCTAAAATTATTTGTAACCGTTTTTGAGTTGACTCTAACGTTGCTTCAACATCGATGCTAGACAATTCCTCATACTTTTTGCCATCAACTGTTTCAAGTAACTTTTGATTACAGCACGCTTATTGCATAATTTTGTTGCCATTGATTCGACGTTGACACATGTAACACTCTATTTGTGACTCACCTTATGCTTAACACTCTTGATTGACGTCAGATCCCGTTTCTCATGTTTGTCAGAGTCCAATCTCCTCTGTTCCATTACAGATCCATTATAGTTAATTATTTTCCATTAAAAAAATTCAATTATAATATCTCAGTTAAATAAAATATTGAATACAGTTATTTAAATTTATATCGGGCGCCACTTAGTGATCTTATCTCTTTGATCACAAATTAATGTATAAAATGAAATGATAAATTTATTAGCTTGAAAACAATTTAATTAACTTACATATTGAATACTTGCAATAGGTTAACTCCACAACTACTACTACTACTAGGATCGGCATGCTGCATTGCAGCTGCATTTTTAAGAATGCTGTGCCGGCTTGTCAACAAAATTGCACCGCCACAACTCCCTATCACCCATGACATTTGCTAGATCATCCGCATCTTCAAGGCCAGTGTCCTTTAAGATGCGTCTCAAGAAAGTCATGGGCTGTCCAACATGCTTATTCACTCCATGAGGCTGCCAAAGTACAAGATTATGCACTGGCTGGTCCTCACGACGAAAGCAATGTCCTGCAAAGCGGAGGCGATTTTGTTCTAGTGTCAAGCTTAGGGTAACCAATGAGACACCTCCAATGTTATATAGTGTCTGGTTGGAGATGTGTGCATTGTACTTGACACAATGAACCCGGCGTAGCATTCTTGTGATTGTGCCATCCAGATATTTGGTGTCCTCAGCAGTTAGAGCCCAGCATGGACTCCCGTAGAGGAGTACTGGAACTACTGCTGCTCTAAATAATTGGACCTTAAGTTTCCGATTAATTCTCGGTGACTTCCAAATCTTGGAAAGCCTATTCAAGGCTGCCCATGCCTTCCCCTTACGTATTCGAAGGTCCTCACCTGACTTCCGGATCCATGATGATCCCAGGTAACAGAAGTCGTCCACATGCTCAATCAGAGACTTGCTGAGGACTTTCAAAGTTAACTGTCAGAATTTTGGTCTTTCTGGAGTTAATAAAAAGACCAACACTAGAAGCAGCATGTTCTAATGAGCTGAGGAGCCGCTGGGCTCCCTCTAATGATTCTGAGAGTACTCCTAAGTCATCAGCAAAGTCTAGATCAGTTAGGTACTTGGCAGGATTTCCTCGACTTCTGGAGCCAGTAGGTGGAGTTATCATCACCCCATCATCATTATGATGATCTAAGGACATGCGTAGAACATAGTCAACCACAATAATGAACAAGAATGGTGCAAGTGTATCTCCTTGGAGGACGCCCCATAACACTTCAAATGGTTATGTGTCACCGTCAACAGTAGACACAAATGTTGTCGAACCATCGTATACTGATCTGATTGCTGCAATAATTTCATCAGGAATCCCATATAATGAAAGTATGCTGAACATACGGGAGCGAGAGACTGAATCAAAGGCCTTGAAGAAGTCAACAAAGATAACAGCCAGATGCCTGTCTTTCTTTTTTGATAACTCTTCAATTATCCTTCTAAGTGCCAAAATGGGCTCCATGGTCCCATGACCTTTACGGAACCCATTCTGATTTCCACGTAACAGTCTCTCAATGGGATCCCTGATGCGATTTAATAGAATTCTATTGTATAGTTTTGCAGCAATCGAGATCAATGAGATTCCCCGAAAAAAACCATAGAGTGTTAGGTTGCCCTTCTTGGGAACTGGCACCAACTTATTTGTTTTCATTTCTTGTGGGACTCTTGTTGTACGGTACATGTCTACTATGATGGGATAGATGAGCTTTAAACACTCAGGTATTTTAAAGACCTCAGAGGGAACACCATCTACTCCACTGGCACGATTGGTCTTAATGCTCTTTGCAGCAGCCTTTTAGATCGAAATATGAAGCCCAAATCCGTGGTATTCAAAACGTTAAAGGAAATATCGAGGACGCTGGGTTCCTGTTGGTGGAAATCCTTCTTCGTAAACTTCCCATGAAAATTAAGGACAACATAAATCGAGCAGCCAGATCTATCTACTGGTCACTGGATGATCTACGTCAAGCGCTACAGGACGAAATCGAACATATCGCTTCTATCGAAAATTCCAATCCTGAACCCTGGAATCGACAGGTCGTTTCGGGCGGTACTGCTGGTTCATTTGCTACTTTATCTCGAGATTCAAGTCATTCCGCAACCCCTCGTTGTTATCTATGTAATGGAGAACATACAGTACGAGATTGTACTGAATATAGTTCACCAGCGAAAAGGAGAGACCGCGCTATACAACTCCGACTTTGTATCAATTGTTTACAACACAAATTTGTTAAGGGGACAAGGTGCTCCAGGATAGGGCGATGCCGTGTTTGCAACGGAGCTCATCACACAACTCTACACATAAATAAAAAACCAAGTCATAAACAAAGTGATAGTAAACGAACAGACACCCCTACTGGAACCTCCGCTATATCAAATCAAGAGTCTTCCCTCTCGAGTTTAGTTTCCGACCAGCAGTCAACACTTCTTCCTACGGCGCTAATTACTATTGTCAATAGAGCTCAAACGTGTCAAGTTAGAGCATTGTTCGATCAAGGTTCTCAACGATCATTCATACTAAAGAATCTTGTCAATCAGTTACATCTACCGATAGTTGACAAAGTTAAACTCGCTATCGACGGATTTAATTCGAGCGGAAACCCTCATACGTACGATGTCGCTACATTCGCTACAGAGTCTGTGGATGTGGATGGGTTGATTGATTTAAATGCGCTCGTTATCGATTCGCTCCCATCTCGATTATCTACTCACGGCCGAACTGAGCTCGTTGAAACTCTGCTCTCTCGTGGATTTCAGTTGGCTGATCCGCGTACAGGAGATGCAATTAATGATATAAAATGTATTAATTGGTGCTGACCAGTATTTTAAATTTTTTCCTGCTAAATGTATTTCTGAAAATTTATATATTATTCCGTCCAAAGTTGGCGATATTTTAGTAGGACAGGTACAAAATCGTAACAAAAATATTTGTACTAACCAATATACTAACGTTGTTACAGTGCTTACTGTAGGAAATCGAAATGACAATTTGTTAATCGATATTGAAAAATTGTGGCAGTTTGACACCATCGGTATACGATATGATAATATCGATGTGAATGAGGACTTTGCTGTAAAAGATTTCGAAAAAAGTGTTACTTTTTCCAACGGTATGTATAGCACAAAATTACCTTGGAAACCAAACTGTCAAACCTTACCTATCAATTTCGGTTTATCTCATAAACGTTTACAGTGTGAAGGGGTGAGGCTTCAGAGGTCTTTCTATTTACTGTTAGGTCGAATGTCAATTCTAGTAGATCTATTAATTAGGGTGAAATTCATAGAAATAGGTTACCACAGTATGAATAAACACGCACATTATCTATTATCAAATTATCTCTGGCCGTCTATTTATTTCACTTCATTATCATATAATTATATCATAAGCATTGTCATATACCGGTAGTATCCTTTCATATTTCATTGCGTTAGGGTGTACAAAATGCGAAGTGCGGAATGCGAAGTGCGGAGTTCGAAGTGCGGTTATCTAAAAAATAATGACAATCAAAAATATAATCATACCGGTACTTCCTTACTACAATCAGTACAGCAATATGAATAAATTAAATACCGTATGAGAACTGTATCAAATAAACACATGTCAAACGTTATAGAGCCTACCTTCTATAGTACCGGTCTTAATAAATGTATCATAATATATCAATAACAACCTCAATAATATTGAAGGGTTTTCACTCACCAAACTGTGGCAAAAGGTGGGTTCTGTCATATATCTATATCGGCATCAAACACGGTTAATAATAATAAACAGTTTTTTCTAATCATTATAATTTAGATCTCGATATACAACAATCTACAACATTTCGAAGTCTGACAATCAGTATTACCCTAAATTTTTCTTCTAGTGCCGGCAAATCGGTCTTAGTCCTAAATCTAAAATTAGAAGTTCCCCTCTTTTGACACCGGTCCAGTCTGGATGTCAGTACTATCCGCTATTTGCGTGTCACAAAAATAATTAGGTCCACAATTAATTAACAATTACGAAGGCAACAGATTTGACACTTACATCACCACCCCGATCAATGCTTCACAGGGCATTTATCTAAATTATAACTCATGTGTCAAATAAATTTACGACATTAATTGTAAATCAGTTCAACAACACATAGCAATAAAGAATCAATTATTTTGATACAGAATGTTATAAAATATCTATTTATTTATTTCAATCAAATACAAGAAGACTCCAATAAGCACAACTCCAAGATCCCGCGTTTTAAGATATCCTTCTTTGTCTGAACTTTCACAGATCGAACATTGTTGTCAAGACCTTTAAAGGTTTCAATCACGCGACCTAAAGGCCATTGACCTCTAGGATATCTTTCATCGAGTAAGAGAACCACATCATTGACTTTCAAATTAGTCGATTTATGGACCCACTTCTGCCGTTCTTGAAGTAGTGGTAAATATTCCTTGACCCATCGTTGCCAAAATCGGTCAGCGAGGTATTGGGCTTGTCTCCAACCTCTTCTTGGATAGTTGATATCAGATTTCGTAAAGACATCGATTGGTAAATAGTTGCAGGGTCTCAATAACAATAAATGGTTTGGTGTAATCACTGCATCATCATTTGGATCATCGCTATTTGTTGTCAATGGCCTTCCATTTATTATTGACTCGGTTATGGCCATAAGGGTAAACAATGTATCGTCATTCACAATTTGTTCACGTAGCAAACTTTTCAATATAGTTCGGGCTGTTCTAATTACCCTTTCCCAAACGCCACCCATATGACTCGCCTTTGGGGGATTCCGTTTCCATTCTATGTTTTGCTGTAATAATTTATCAGTGATATGGTGATGATTCCAGTTATTGATGGCTTCTCGGATCTCATATTCTCCTCTAACGAAATTCGATCCATTATCTGACCTAATGAGCTTAGGTTTTCCTCTTCGACTGATAAAGCGAAACAACGCATTGATAAACGCTTTCGTATCTAGAGAAGGAACAATTTCAATATGACAAGCTCTCATTGCAAGGCATGTAAAAAGACAGCCATATCGCTTCTCTAGACTTCGTCTAACCTTGACCATTATGGGTCCAAATATATCTAATCCATCTTCAGAGAAAGGTGGTTGGTTGGGGGTCACTCTGTCTATTGGCAAATCTGCCATTCGTTGTTTCAATAGATGAGTAGTCCGCCATCGTAAGCAATGGTAGCAACTCCTTAGGATTTTCTTCACAAAGGGTCTGGCTTTCAATATCTAGTATTTGGAACGCAGTGATACTAACACATAGCTCAGCCCAGAATGTGAACTATTAGTATGGTGCTCAATAATTATCAATTCTGAGAATTTACCAGGTGGTAATATATATGGATGTCTATTTCCATAATCAAGAGGTGCATCATGTAGCCGACCACCAACTCGTAACACGCCATCTTCATATATTGGGCCAAGTTTATATAGATTACTTCTCTTCTTAATATTCTGGTTATATTTCAAGGTAGCAATCTCTTCAGCAAAATGTGTATTTTGCACATGTATAATTAATAAGTATTCAGCATCTGCCATTTCGGCAGTTGTCAATTCACCAATTATTGGCTTGATCTTTTTATCTCTAGAATATCTCCATATCATATACATCTTGAAACGAAGTAACCATGACACCCTTTTCTTTAACGAATACAATGATGAATTAGCTTCGATTAATCTATCTAGAATGTTTGTATGCTTTATTTGATTTACAGCATACGAAGTCTTTATCTCACTTCCAATGGTGCAGTAGTCAATTTCGCTGGTGTCAGTTATATTTACACAGGATGGCCATTCTTCAGGGGGCTTCCAAAGGAAATCAGGGCCGTTTAACCATTTACTATCTTGAAGACATTCTGCATGTAAACCACGTGATACATCATCAGCAGGGTTGTAACTCGAAGGTACATGTTTCCATCGATCAGTGGACGATCCATCATGAATAATAGCAAGTCTATTTGCCTCAAACACTTTAAAACGTTTATCCTGAGACAATATTACCTTAATAACAAATGTGGAATCAGTCCAATACAATATTTTATCAAACACAATATCGATTTCTTTCAGAATAAATATGTTTACTTTCACTGCTAAAGCAGCAGCAGATAATTCGGCTCTAGGGATAGTCAACCCTTTTTTTGGTAAACATCGGGATTTCCCACATAATAAAGGCACAATAAATATCACCACTTCCACCAACAAATCTAATATAGGATACCATTCCATATCCCAGAGAAGAAGCATCAGAAAAATGATGCATTTCGACTCGAACAATGTCTTGAAAATGTGGTGAAAAGCATCTTCTGATAGTTAGCTTTGATAGAAATGTAAGTTCATGGAGCCATTGCTCCCATCTGGATGAAATATCATTATCTATAATATCATCCCAACCAACTTCGGCTTTGCAAAGGTCTTGCAATATGAGTTTTGCATTAAATGTATAAGGTGCCACAAACCCAAGAGGATCATAGACACTACTCATGATAGACAAGATTCCTCGTCTGGTTGTTGGTTTCACCTTAGGTGATACATTAAATGTAAATATATCTTTCCCGACATTCCATATTACACCAAGTGCTCTCTCAGTGGGCCATCCGTCCAAATCGAGATCCTTGATTGATGTTGCAAGCTCTTCATTCGGAATAGCAGAAACAACATCTGGGTTATTGCAAATCCATTTTGTCAATCGGAAACCTCCTTTCTTTAACATCGGAGTCAATTCAGAATACTGTTTTATAGCACAAGGTGCAGATTTATATGAATAAGGAGGTCATCAACATAAAAGTTCTTTTTCACAGTATTTCTAGTCTCTTCATCAAAGTCATATTGATTATCTTCTGCTGTCTTTTGCAGTGCGAAGTTTGCACAGCTTGAAGACGAGATAGCTCCAAAAATGTGCACGAGCATTCTATATGCTATAGGGTTTTCATCAAGATTTCCACTTGGCCACCATAAAAATCACAATACATTACAATCCTCTTTCTTAACCTTTATACGGTGGAACATGGCTTCTATATCCGCCATACAAGCTACCTCGTGGTGCCTGAACCTCATCAAGATGCCAGCAAGAGGTTGTGTAAGATCAGAACCTTGGAACAACTTATAATTTAATGAACAATCTTTATATTTCGCAGAGCAGTCAAAAACTATTCTGACTTTTCCTGGTTTCTTTGGGTGAAACACTGGGTGATGCACCAAGTACCAAATCTTGCCTTTTAATGAGGGATCTGTCAGTTCCTCAATAGGCACTTTTTCTGCGTATTCCTTTTCCTCATACATTTCTATAATTTCTGTGTACTTGTTATGTAGCTCGGAATCTTTCATCAACATCCTCTTTAAGCTATTTAATCTCATTGTTACCATAGATATATTATTTTCTAAAGAAGGTGGGTTACATTTCCATGGAAGTGCTAAAACGTAGTTATTATTCACTAGTTTAATAGAATCTTGCATAATACTCAAGGCTCGCTTGTCATTCAGAGACATAGTGGTTGATGTGCCAGAATAATTTCCAGAAGATTCTAATTCCCAAAACTTATTAACTAGGAGTTCTAAATTATAATCATTTGAATTCCTAGGAGAATTGTCATAGTGACATAAATACATATTCTTTGACTTATCAAGTTGTTTCATTCGTTTGTGGGTTACAGGACCGCGCAGTGTCCACCCAAAGGGTGTTTTTATAGCAAATGGTTCCTTTTTACCTCCATAGAGTTCTTCTTCCGCCCACAGTGCTTCAGGTACTACTACTACTACTACTAGGATCGGCATGCTGCATTGCAGCTGCATTTTTAAGAATGCTGTGCCGGCTTGTCAACAAAATTGCACCGCCACAACTCCCTATCACCCATGACATTTGCTAGATCATCCGCATCTTTAAGGCCAGTGTCCTTTAAGATGCGTCTCAAGAAAGTCATGGGCTGTCCACCATGCTTATTCACTCCATGAGGCTGCCAAAGTACAAGATTATGCACTGGCTGGTCCTCACGGCGAAAGCAATGTCCTGCAAAGCGGAGGCGATTTTGTTCTAGTGTCAAGCTTGGGGGAGCCAATGAGACACCTCCAATGTTATATAATGTCTGGTTGGAGATGTGTGCATTGTACTTGACACAATGAACCCGGCGTAGCATTCTTGTGAATGTGCCATCCAGAGATTTGGTGTCCTCAGCAGTTAGAGCCCAGCATAGACTCCCGTAGAGGAGTACTGGAACTACTGCTGCTCTAAATAATCGGACCTTAAGTTTCCGATTAATTCTCGGTGACTTCCAAATCCTGGAAAGCCTATTCAAGGCTGCCCATGCCTTTCCCTTACGTATTCGAAGGTCCTCACCTGACTTCCGGATCCATGATCCCAGGTAACAGAAGTCGTCCACATGCTCAAGCATACCATCCTTTGAGCTTATGCTCATCCGATCAGAGACTTGCTGAGGACTTTCAAAGTTAACTGTCAGAATTTTGGTCTTTCTGGAGTTAATAAAAAGACCAACACTAGAATCAGCATGTTCTAATGAGCTGAGGAGCCGTTGGGCTCCCTCTAATGATTCTGAGAGTACTCCTAAGTCATCAGCAAAGTCTAGATCAGTTAGGTACTTGGCATGATTTCCTCGACTTCTGGAGCCAGTAGGTGGAGTTATCATCACCCCATCATCATTATAATGATCTAAGGACATGCGTAGAACATAGTCAACAACAATAATGAACAAGAATGGTGCTTCAGGTACATCTAAGCCAATGAGTAAATGAACTTCTTTATCCTGCAACTCATTCAAATGTATATTCGCTAAATGTGGCCAGTTGGTTATATCAGCCATCGTAGGAATCTTATCAGGAGAGATGGGTAATTTATCAGTTGTGACAACTTCTGGTAGGTGAATAATACTTGTATGAGCGATAGAATCAATCTGAGCTACCATGAGTTCAACCACTGCTCCTCTTTTCATTACATTCTCACAATTCAAAGTTGTTAAGGAATAATTTTCTTCATTTCTACAGATACCTAAAGTATCTGCAACCTTTTTTGTACAAAATGAAGAATCAGATCCATCATCAAGCAAGGCATATACATCAACATATATATCATTACTGGGATTACTAATTCGAACTGGGATGATAGGAAGACAAACCTTAGAATGTTGAAGTATGTTTGCAAGATGTGTATGGGTCCTTCTTGAAATAGATTCTTCCTTTGATTGTACCTCTCTCATGTTCTCAACTGCTGGTTTTGTAGTTTTTGGTGTTGAATGACCTTGGTTAGAAAAGGTCAAGGATCCAACCCTTTGCTTTGAATCATCAACTTCATCTGAAGGATGCATAAGTGTATGATGCTTATGATTACTTGCACATCGTTCACAATTATGGTTCTTAGGGCAATTCAATGCAATGTGACCTCGGTCAAAACAATTATCACATATACCTCTTCTTCTCAAGAAATTGGTCCTTTCTTTATTGGATTTCCCTCTAAACTGAAAACATCTATCAAGTGTATGATTCTGGAAACATATATGACAACTATTTCTACTGGCATAGCTATCATTGGAGTTTTGTGGAATGTCTCTAGATGTTGCTAATGATGTAGTCCTAGGAAATTACCTTGCCTTATCTCCTGGTCTATTATTACGGAAGTCAAAGGTTTTCTTTATATTGGCATTAGCAGCACCAGTATCTTTAGAATCTAAGATTGTCCCAAACTCAGCATCATTTACTGCATGAGCAATATTTTTAACAAATAATATAATGTCGTTAATATTGGGACTCCGATTAGTCTTACGAATATTATTTGCCTTCTTAAGCCATTTACATTTCATATAGTGAGGAAGTCTTTCTACAATATGCCTCAAATTATCAACTGCATTAATATCAGCTAGATAACCCATTGAGGATAATACCATTTGGGATGAATTAAGTTGGTCAGCATAATCTAGGAGACCTTGTCGATCATTGGGTCTCAATGGATTGCCCTTGGTAACACGGTCAATATGAGCTCGGGCTATCGTATAAGGTTGACCGAATCGTTCATACAGTGTATGTTTAGCCTGTATAAAACCTTCTGATGGAATTAGAATTGGATAGTCTTTAATAAGTTTTCTTGCCGTGCCTTGGCAATAGCGAATAAGGTAATAAGTTTGGCTGAATCTGTTAGAGCTTTACTCTCTATATGTTCCTCAAAGGATCTCATGAACTGCCAATATTCTGATGGGTCGCCTGCAAATGGTACGACCTCAGGCTGTGGCAATGTCATAATGTTTGCCATTGTCTTGAATAATTCGCCATAAGACTGTATGCCTTCTTCAGAGTGCTGGTTACCATGTAGTGGGGTCCAGGATGGTACATTTGGATCCAATCGTGATGGATAATCGGATAGTTGTTCTGCATTGTTAATCACACGTGCCGGCATTCTATTGTTATATGATTGATCCAAAACATTTGCTACACTGTTTCCTGGTCTATGCTTAACGCTGCTTACTCTAGAAAGCTTCCCTTCTGACCTCTCAAGAGATCGCCTTTTGATAGCAGCTTTCTCACATTTCATTTTGGCTTCCAGCTGTTCTTCTTCTTCTACTAATTTTGCCTTTCTAGCTCTCAATTCATGTTTAAATTTAATTTGTTCTAATTCGTAAGCTGCAATATCCTCATCTGCCTTTGCTCTGTCCAAATCACTAAGCACTGTAGATTGACACCCCACTTGGCTAACAGAATGTTTTGGCAAAATATCATCAACATCTGTATCTGCATCACCAAAATTATCTAGTTTCCATTTCAAATAAATTTCATGAAATTCATTCTTTGTTTGTTTAACATTAAATAAATATTTTTTCGCTTCATCTATATCAGCAGTAGTTTCCAATGCTGACACATAAGAATCATGCGCATAACAAAAACGCTCATAGACTTCATCAATGGGGTAGACGACTCGGAAAATTTTTTTCGAGTTTTCGTTGGTTTCATGTGAAAGAGCATGTGAAAAAACCCCAGAGAGCAATTTTACTTAAAAAAAATTAATATTGGCCGAGTTATAGCGATTTTAAAACGCAAAATTAGCAACATCGAAAAATCAGGCCGTTTCAGAAAACTGCACTAGTGACGTCACTAGTGCAGCAGTAAATGTTCATTGGTTACTATACAATATAAATCTCTTAGTAACTAAAATAAATTGTGTAGCTAATATTTATTTAGTGTGTTTTTGTGTTGTGTTAAGAATACATTATTTGATATCTTAATGTGGAAATTGATTCATGACAAGTTAATTATTCCAGAATAATAATTATTTATCCCAAACTATACAGTTGTTAGCTATAAAAATAAAACATATTTTGTAGCTAAAACTGCCAGGTGGTAGAAATCCAGTAGCTTATTGATGTTTTATTCAGCTTCAAAACTTAGATTACGGATTCGGATACGGATTGTGGATTCGCACTTTTTCGATTGTAATTATTTTTATACAAGTTAAATTATTGAATTCCAAAAAGCATTGATAGTTAGTCCATGTAGCTGTAATGGATGACGTAGTATCTTCAGCTGCCATCTCAATACAATCAGCATTAATCAGAATTTAGTTGAACTATAACTACTGTATAATTTACATTTTTTAATTATCTATTTTTTCACAATTTTGGGAAATATATATTCCTTCCAGAAGCTACTACTACTTTTCAGTAAACTTTGCATGTATATGGAATCATATGATACTTAAACACTATTTTCACTTCGCCATTTATTTCAAAAGATGGATCTGCGACGCAAAACAAGGCCAATTGTTTGTTGCAAAGATGCATTTGAAGTTGGATTTGTGACATGAATTCAGCGCTTACGATATTCGATTGTGTAAGATAAGATTTTTGAATGGCATGTTTTGATGTTGGACATTTTACTTCTACCACATGCGTTCGTGTAATGGCATCTGAAATGGCATCAAAAAATAAGATTTTGTGGTATTTTATAAAAACACTAGCTACAATATTAAAACTGTACATACCATTGAAAACACTAGCTATCACAAACATTTGTTTTTATTTTCTTTAAAACATTTTTTTTTTCACATGTAACTAGCCAAAATATGTCAAGAACATAAATCAATAGCCCAAAACATTACGTTTTGGTATTTTTTGATATTTTGATATTTTTGGATATCAAACCAAAAACAGCTATTATGAAAGGCAGAATAATGGTGACACGTGCAACACTAGTACCAGTAACTCTTTACAGTGAACTGACAAAAAATCTAAATAATTTCCATCTAGTGCTAATCTACCCATCCCGCATTGTTCGCTGTAAAAACAATTAAAAAATATATTAATGAAACGCCTGGCAGTATTTAGCTAGCTATATTAATTTTTAGCTACAGCTCTACGGTACAGGTATGGGCGAAATAAATATTATTCTAGAATAATTAACGTGATATGAATAATTTGCCTCCATACCGCTATCCTATAATCGATTCTTAACACAACACAAATACACATCCAAATAAATACATAGCTACATTTATTATTTGATTTATTTTAGATACTGCAATATTATACTTTATATTAGCCAATCAACTGCGCTTGACAACTGTTGCTGTGTTATGGCTGACGTCACTCGTGCAGTTTTCTGAAACGGCCTGATTTTTCGATGTTGCTAATTTTGCGTTTTAAAATTGCTATAACTCGGCAAATATTAATTTTTTTGAAGTAAAATCGCTCTCTGGGGTTTTTTCACATGCTCTTTCACATGAAACCAACGAAAACTCGAAAAACAATTTCCGAGTCGTCTACCCCATTGTCTTGATCGCAAGCCTCACACGATCATAATCGGCATTAGCTTGCATTAATCTCTTTGCCTCATTATAGGCTCTTGTTAGATTGGCTAAATAACCATTTCGGGACTTTTTTAATGATGCAATATTTCCTATTCCAGACATTATCACAAGTATATCAAATTAGGACATTGGTCCAAAATTCTAACTGAAAGTTCCAAATATGGACATTCGGTCCAAATTAGTAAAAAGAAATCTTCCAGATTTGGACAATCGGTCCAAGCATATCAATGTCAGTAGTACCCAATTTGGACATCAGCCCAAAGCTAACAAATCTTCCAAATTTGGGGAATTTCCAAATTTAGTAGGGCAATCGGCCCAAATTATTCAAAGGTTATTCACTCCCCCGAATTACAATTCTTATATCACAGTTTGATAACGTTGAAGGGGTCAGGCTTCAGAGGTCTTTCTATTTACTGTTAGATCGAATGTCAATTCTAGTAGATATATTAATTAGGGTGAAATTCATAGAAATAGATTACCACAGTATGAATAAATGCGCACATTATCTATTATCAAATTATCTCTGTCCGTCTATTTATTTCACTTCATTATCACATAATTATATTGTCATATTGGCATTGTCATATACCGGTATCCTTTCATATTTCATTGCGTTAGGGTGTACAAAATGCGAAGTGCGGAATGCGAAGTGCAGAGTTCGAAGTGCGGTTATCTAAAAAATAATGACAATCAAAAATATAATCATACCGGTACTTCCTTACTACAATCAGTACAGCAATATGAATAAATTAAATACCGTATGAGAACTGTATCAAATAAACACATGTCAAACGTTATAGAGCCTACCTTCTATAGTACCGGTCTTAATAAATGTATCATAATATATCAATAACAACCTCAATAATATTGAAGGGTTTTCACTCACCAAACTGTGGCAAAAGGTGGGTTCTGTCATATATCTATATCGGCATCAAACACGGTTAATAATAATAAACAGTTTTTTCTAATCATTATAATTTAGAACTCGATATACAACAATCTACAACATTTCAAAGTCTGACAATCAGTATTACCCTAAATTTTCCTTCTAGTGCCGGCAAACCGGTCTTAGTCCTAAATCTAAAATCAGAAGTTCCCCTCTTTTGACACTGGTCCAGTCAGTACTATCCGCTATTTGCGTGTCACAAAAATAATTAGGTCCACAATTAATTAACAATTACCAAGGCAACAGATTTGACACTTACACAGTGTAACTTATGTAAACTCCGTAAAACTCCCGAGTTATTACATGTTATGACAATATTCTTAAAGATCAATTACGTCGTGATTTTATAGAATTAGTTGAAGTAAATAGTCCTAGTGAGCCTAGTGATATACATTCCGGATCAGTGGTACATTATTTACCACACCGAGGCATTCTTAAACCTGAATCATCTACCACGCCATTACGGATTGTATATGATTGCTCATCACGCTCGGCCCCTAATTATCCTAGTTTAAATGATAATCTTTATTCGGGTCCTGACCTAAATAATTTATTGTGCAATTTGTTATTACGTTTCCGTTTACATCCTTATTGTGCTATAGCTGACATAGAAAAAGCCTTTCTACAAATAGGCTTAGATCAATCTGATCGCGATTGTACAAGATTTTTATGGATCCAGGATCCATTCGACCCTTTTAGTCAATTAGTGACATATCGTTTTAAAGTTATTTTATTCGGAGCTACGTGTAGCCAATTCTTATTGAATGCTACAATAAAATATCACCTCAATAAATATTCTTCAAATATTGCTGAGAAAATAAGCGAAGGTATTTATGTTGACAATCTACAGTGTATGGATCCAACAGAGACAGAATTAATAGATATTTACCGTCAAAGTAAACAAATTTTAACTGAAAGTGGATTTCCATTGCGACAATGGGTAACGAATTCCCCAAAATTGCAGGAAATCATTGTAACCAATCACGACGGACCTAAAACGTATAAAAGTACTGTTAAGTTACTTGGTATGTTGTGGCACATTACTGAAGATAAACTCGGGTTTGTCTCCAATGAAATTATTTCTCCTGATATTATAACAAAGAGAGTGATTGTTAGTTTGTCTGCGAAGGTTTTTGACCCATATGGTTTTCTACTGCCAATAACAATTCGCTCTTGTATTCTTATACAGCAACTTTGGCGTTTACAATTAGACTGGGATGCAACCATTCCCAGCGATTTAGTTTCAGTTTGGAACTTATTACTTACAGACCTAAATGGAGCAGCCATGTTGACAATTCCTAGACAGCTCCCATTGGCTCCAATAATCGACATACACTGCTTTAGTGACGCTTCTAAAAAAGCATTCGGTGCTGGAATTTACATTGTAAATGAAAATGGTTCATTTTTTATTACAGCAAAAGCGAGAGTGACTCCAATTAAACAATCGAAACCTTCTTTACCTAACCTCGAGTTGATAGCTTTTAATATTGGAGCTCGGTTGGTAAATTATATTTCTGATGTATATTCATCGATATTTACTCCACGTTCGTTAAATCTGTGGACTGACAGTCAGTTAGTGCTACATTGGGTGAATAGCACTAAAGTTTTGAAACCTTTCAGAAAAACTCGCGTAGACGAAATTCACAGGTTGGTACCTATGGCAACCTTTCATTATGTACCTACCAAAGACAATCCTGCAGACTTGTTAACTCGTGGGATTAGTTATTCGCAATTTTTAACTTCGAATATTTGGGTAAACGGCCCCGATTGGCTGATTACACCATGTGATTGGCCCCAACAACCATCATATGGATTTGAACACGAAACTGCGGGCCTAGTTTCTTCCTCCATACCGGTAGTCGTAGTCAGTTTAAGTGAAACTGAAAGTAAAGTTTATCACGTCAATAAACCTATGATAGATATATCAACGTTTAATAGTTATAACAAACTTATCAACGTTACAGCATGGGTTATAAAGTTCATTAGTTGTTGCAAAATTAAAACGAAAACGACAAATACCTGGAAATCTGGCAATAAATTGCCATCCTTATCTGTTAGTGATATTAATTCAGCCCAAACTTATTGGTTTCGTCAAGTTCAGTACGAAACATTTTATTCTGAATTACAGCACTTAAAGAAACAAGTCGATTCTACCAGGACTACTAAACCCCCTCATTTAATTCAGCAACTAAATTCATTCCTACACAATGGAGTTATTCGGTCCAAAGGTCGGATCGACCATGCTGACCTTGATTGGACAACGAAATGTCCGATCCTTATTCCGAGTAAACATAAGTTTACTGAGTTACTTATTCTTGAAACTCATAATCGATTTTTACACTGTGGTGTTACAGAAACAGTTGTAAACTTGCGACAAGTCTTTTGGATCTCACGTATACGACAACGTGTCAATTCAATACTCCGGCTATGTGTTTCCTGTCGCCGCGTTCAAGGTCGACCTTACACAACTCCACCAGAACCTCAACTTCCGCCATTTCGAGTAAGGATTGCTAATCCATTTCAAGTTTCTGGTGTCGATTATACAGGATATTTGCTTGTTAAGGAGAACGAATTAATTACTAAGGCTTATATAGCTTTATTCATGTATATAGCTTCATCATATGGTCTTTAGCGATAACTCTACAACTGAATTCATAATGGCATTGAGACGGTTTATTGGACGTCGAGGCTGCCCTACTCAGCTTATTAGTGATAACGCATCCACTTTCGTTTCTGCTGATATTAATCTACAAGACCTACATTCTGATCCATCCGTTCGAAGCTACTTGCTTTTACAACGAATTGTGTGGCATTTCATACCTCCATCTAGTCCGTGGATGGGAGGTACATGGGAACGACTCGTAAAGATGACCAAGTTAACATTAAAGAAAACTTTAGGGAAATCTTTAGTTTCTATTGACCAACTGCGTACAATAGTTGTAGAGATAGAATCTCTTATAAACGATCGGCCATTGATTGACCTACATGAGTTCCGAACCGGATGAAATACTTCCACTAACTCCCTCTCATTTACTTTATGGAAGAAAACTAAACAGTTTAAATATTATTTCCGATGTTTCAGAACTTATATATGATCCCTCATACGGAAGCGATGACGAAACATATGTTAGGAAACAATATTTACATATTACAACATTGATTAGTAACTTCTGGCGACGTTGGAACCAGGATTACCTGGTAGCACTACGTGAAAGACATCGATGTACAACATCTCTGACTGAAGTCGTTCCAAAAGTCGGAGAAATTGTTCTAATCAGCAGCGATAACCTTCCTTGGATGCAATGGCCGTTACCGACAAGATTTACAGAGAATGAGAGAAACGTACATGTGCAACGATCATGCGTAAAAATATAGAATCGTGTATTAAAAAATTGTCAAGTGACGATTCAGATAGCGAGGCATAAAATTTAACTAAAAAGTAACAAAATATCAATTTACAATAAATTATACATATTTTTATTTAACCCGTTGACAAATATACTGTAGTTAAATATGAATTATTTTTCTATATGTAATTTTTTTTTTCGTTAATAATACAAATTGTTGATTTGTACAGATTTGTAGTGTATGAAAGTTATTAAATTTAAGCATACATACGCATAAAGTTGTCATTGTGTGATATACGGTATATATATTTTTTTGTCATAAATATTTTATTTTCGGAAATTTTTTTTTTCGGTGGTGGAGGATGTAACAAATACAGTATATATTACCACCCTATATAAGGCTCTTATTATTATAACAAGTACTTATACTACGGTACTGAGAGTTTCAGTGTTTACCATTCAATATTATGTATTACCTTGCCTAAGCTTAATATACTGACTGTACTGATCGAGGTCATGTTTTATATATATATAATATTTCTGTTCTGCCATTCCCGAACATTCAGAACAACAGCAGAAAGCTCTAGGGATCATGTGGAATCGAGAGATGGATGAGTTGGAATACCAGCTAAGTCAGGAGGGTGCTGGGATCCATACAAAGAGGGGCTCTGTGTCATACATAGCGAGGATCCACTAGGACTAGCATCTCCTTTACTAGTTATGGGGAAACAAATACTTAAGAAGGTTTACAAGATCAAGGATGATTGGGACGCGGAGGTTCCAATAGAAATAAGTAAACAATGGAAGAAATGGTCAGGGAGCTTGGAAGATATGGGAACTTATAGTATGCCACGGGTATATTTCCTGTATGGAGACATGAGTGAATTGGAACTACATATGTTCTCTGATGCATCCCTGGAAGCATATGGAGCAGCGCTTTATTTGGTGCAGCGAAAAGGGACTCATAAGCCCAGACTGGCGTTTAGTAAAGCGAGGTCAACGCCACCAGAGTCAGCATCAGTACCAAAACTAGAACTAAGCGCTGCGAGGTTGGGAGCGAGAGCAACAGCATATTTGGTGGATATGTTACCAAGTATAGTGGAAACACACTATTGGACGGATTCCATGGTGGTACTAGGATGGCTACATATTGAGAAAACGCGTTATCCCATATTTGTGGCAAACCGAGTGGGTGAGATAAGAGCGACAACAGACCTTGATAAGTAGCACTATTGCCCAACTGACGACAACCCGGCAGACTTTCTATCGAGGGGCGTACAATGCCATGCTTTCTTGGGAAAGCAAGAGTTGTGGCAGCATGGTCCACACTTCCTCAACAAGATAGGTTGAAGTGGCCACCAGTGAGGAAGGTAGATCCAAAGGGAGAAGAAGTATTGATTGATGATGAGGGCAACGAATCGGATGGGGAGGATATATTTAGCTAGTTGGTGAGGGAGATCAATGAAACACCATCACAACCTAAGACGATAGACTCAACCGAAAACCCAACAGATGGGTTGCTTAGTTACAGCTCTAGCTGGTATAAGACAAAGAAGCTAGTGGCATATCTGAGAACGTATTCGTTATCAATGACTAGGGTGAGACATCCACCGTTTACACATAGCAGTATGGACATGTTTGGTCCAATAAAGATAAAGGTGATGCAACATGCCGAGAAGCGCTACGGTAAAATCTTTGTATGTAACAACACGTGGGCAGTGGCGATAGAACTGGCGCAGGACGCGAAGGCGTTGGCATTCATTAATGCATTAGAACGATACGTAATCCGATGAGGAGAAATGGTCGAAGTCCTTTATTGGAGCGGAGAATGAGTTGGTGGAGGCCTTCAATATTCTAGAGGGAGGGGACGTTAAAGGGACGATGAGGAAGCACCTGATTAAATGGGGAAGAAGGACGCCATACGCCATATCCCGAGAACGATGATCCAGAGTCATTGGACATTCTGACACCAGCACATCTTCTGAGGGTGAGGCCAGAATAGATAGATATGCGATATATCAATGAGGACGATATAAACTCGCGACAGAGTTGGAGGGTAGCTAGGGCGATTGGTGCAGAGTATTGGAAAAGATGGATTCAAGAGTACCTACCAACACTGCACAAGAGGAACAAGTGGAGGAATAACCAACAGGAGTTTAGGAAAGGCGATTTAATAATCGTGACAGATGATATAATCATCAACAACCAGTGGTGGTTAGCCAGGGTAGTCGATTGTTATCCTTGGGAAGATGGGAAGATTAGATCCGTGGAGTTCAGGATCGGAGGAAAGATTGGGGCCAAAGATAGGAAGACCTACAGGAGGGTGGTAGGGAAGTGTTGCCTATTGGAAGGAACGCCCTAATTGAGTTGAGAGGAGTCGAGAGGAATGATGGTGATACACCCTTCCCACAAAAATAAAACATAAAATAATAAAATAAAAATATAATTCCATACACTCAATGAGTACAAACCAAGGTGTACTAAATAACGGGTCATGCAGCGAGTGGATTGTTGAAATTAGCAATGGCCGATCTTTTACCTATTTATGGCTCTATTTTCATAATATTTCCTTAGAAACTTATTTTGTGCTACTTTTCTTAGGTGGATATGATGAGATGACTAGGGTTCATAGAAATGTAATAAAATATGTTTCTGGAATTTTTATATTGTTGTTGTCAAGGTAACTGGGTACAAAGTTCAAACTTTGCCCATCTGTAATTCAAGACAACGAGGGATTCTGTTCTTGAGATTTGATAGGTGAGTAAAGGGAATAGAAGTCTATCAAATTATTCTACATTAAAATTTTGTTTTTTCAATCCCGTTGCCATGGTAATATGTATAATGAAAAATTTGAATAATTGTCAACCAATTCTTTAGAACACCATTTTTATTCGGTTTGTCAGTCTGAATATTAAGTTAAAATGACAAACGTTATATTTTATCAATCATCAATTGTAAATCTTGTTTGTAAAGGTCAATAAGTGCCAAGAAACAAAACTGTCCAATCAGAGAGCAAGACCTGTGATAGCATGATTTTAAGATTCCAGAATATTACATTTTGGGTTGCAATTATTAGAAAAAATGGACAGGCCCCATGCACGTCAGTTGCAAATGATATAAATAGAATGTGACGGGATCCAGGAAGGATCCCGATTTATCCGGTTATTTAGTTCAAGCGTCCCCGCCGTGTGTGAAAGATAAAAGGAGTTCGTGTCGTTCGTCGTATATAATAATCGGCTGCACAGGTATATAGATATAGGTATAGATTGCTGTACATGGAAGGCGGGTTAACGGTAATTAAAGTCCCGGACACTTCCCTAACTAAACTTACTAACCTAGCTAGCACCAATATGACACTGAGATAACTGAATAACTGATTATTGGGTAACTGGTTATATTGCACGGGTGGCCTTATTGCTGTACTCACTCGGTGCCTTTCCCCCCTCTGATTGGTTTATGCCCCTGTTGGCGCCTTCTGGAGTGTTTCCCTTCACTCCACCTGCTCTCTCTCTGTTAGGGGTTTGGCCCCTGACCCTCATTGTGTGCTTTTCCCTCCCACTTTGTTGGGGTGACACGAGTTGGTTATTACCCAACCTCGTGGCCCCCAATATTGCTTATCGGCTTAACTTTATGGGGTGTTAGCGGGATTGAATAAGCTAACACTCCCCCCCATGCTATCTTCCCGGTAAGAAGATAGCATCAACCAAAAAGTGCGCTACAATCCCGTTGGATCCCGATCTAGTATCGGGTGTGGGGTGGAATTCTTTTCTCTCGGAGCCGGCTTTCCAGGCCGCTCCCTATGGGTATGATAACGCTACCCTATACGCCTGGCATCCCATGTCGGGCCGATCGTGCTTACCTCTCACACGATTTTTGTTTCCCCAACACTTTCGCCCTGACTCTACTCTTCTCTCACACAAGCTCTCCTCTCTCCCGCTCTAACTCTCGGACCTCTCTGTCCCTCACTCAGCCTCTTATTCCTCCCCCCCCCCCACACTAGAATTGCATCCGCACTCTCTCCGCACTCCGCACTATCGCTCCGTCCCTCAACCCCTCTTTTACTATCTCATCCCTTCTGGCGAATGTCACTCCCCTTCCCGTGCCGTCGCACTCAAGAAGTGTGAAATCGTCTGGTGTCTCGTCCATAGTCCCATAGTCAGTTAGCCCCCCAGTCCCAGTAGCTAATTGAGAAAGGTTGTGTGACTATAGTACTTACTCCGAACATATGTATTTGTAGATTACTAATTACTACGTACGTACATACAAATTGCACTTATATGGTTATTTGCATTAATTAAATTTGTACATAGTTCGCACGTCTCGCGTGGCGCCTTCCAGGCGCACCATATCAAAAGCCTCAGTCCATCCCTCCTGACCTTGGGAACCTTTCTGTCTCCCTCGAGATGGCTCCCTCCCTGGGTCGTTTCCTGCTTACTATCGCTCCCCTGGGATCTGCCTTCTGTCTTCGGACTCTCGCCGCCACTTCCTTACTAATCCCGGTGGTTGGCTCCTTGGGTGCCGGTGTTATAAGCTTCCGGTACCGCTTCGCCGGCGGCCTCTCCGAATGGCCCTGTTGTCTCCCCCTAGTGGCGTCCCATAAAATCATCTTCATATCCCGCGGCACATGCTCCGCCAAGAAATCCCTAAACTCTCCTCTGTTTTGTGGCGTCCACCTATCTAAATACCTCTGCGTATTCATCACCCCGGCAAATGATGCCGCCGTCGCCACTTCCTGGTAGGTAAACGGAAGTCTCCGTTTGATAATCTCCATGTGGGCCTCCTGATTGATTAGGAAGAAACCCCACTTAAACTCCTGGGCCTTCATACGTTGTCGAGTCATCGCCCCGACGTCGGCCCATTCTTCAAAGGTCCTAAACTTCTCCTCGTCGTCCATCCAGTCGCACTGGCGTCCGTAATGTCCCCGAAAGTTACATTTCGAACATCGGTTGCGCAACCGTGGACACGCCCCCATCCTGTGGCTCGACTCTCGGCAGTAAAGACAAAAAGTCCCCTTCTGGAACCGATACAAACAGTTCTTTTCCTGGTGGGTCTGTCTCCCACAGTAGTCGCAACCGAGTATCAATGTCTCCCGCCCTACATCGTCTTTCGTCCCTAGCGATCTCCGCAGTCTATGGAGTCGCTGGTAGGCGAACTTCTGGACGTTAGTGTCCCTGTCTACGTCGATCTCCTCGCCCCTCCCGGGCATCGTCTCTCCAAACACTACCCGTGGTGCCGTCCCCGGTTGTTCGCCCAACCTTATGGTGCTCCCCGCGAAATCCCTCGCCGGTTCCTCGTGCACCCAGGCCCGCTTGCCGGGTTTATTCCAGAAGGCCCTCGCCCCGCTGGCCGTCACCACCCTCCCGCCAACCCAGTCCGTGTCCGAGTGGCCTATCCTCGCGATGGGCGGCATCTCTCCGAACTCGTCGTCGTCTTCTTCCTCCTCTCGCAGCGGTTCCAACCCCGGTATCCTGGTGGACCCGCTATGTCCCTTCCCGCCTTGGCTCTCGCCCGTAGCTCTCCATCCCTCTAGCTCCCCTAGCTTCCTTAGTGGTTGGTCGCCCTCGGCGCCCGCTGGTATGGGCATCGCTTGCAACCCCGACGTCGACTGTTTCGGTGATCCCACCGTCCACCCCAACTCTCGCCCTAGAGACTCCCCCGAACTCCCTGATGATGCCCAACGAAGTTCATCTAAGGCCGCTTGCTCCTCGAAGCCGTAGCCCTGAGCCCTGGCTTCCTCCTCCCTTTCCTCCGCTTCTCTCCTCTCCCGTCTAGTTTGCCTGCCATCTCGAACTCTGCCCTATCGCTCACCCGTAGGTGGTGCCTTGCCAAGGCGAAAACGTGATGAGTGATGGGTTTAGGTGGTTTAAGTTCAGTTCGATGGCCTATCTCTTTCTGAATTTCTCAGTTATTAAATTGTACCCTAAATTTGTAATTTTTAGCCCTATTCTTATTTTTAATCTGTTTTAATCCTACTACCTTACTATCTACTTTATGGATTATTCTATTTCATAATCCACATTCTGACCTACTCTATGGGCCTGTGCAGTACAGCAGTATATGCCGCGTGGCCTACACGATCTATCCAACTGTACTTACGTACCCCCCTCTCTCTACTAACTGCCAACTAATATCTATATCTTATATACCCTTCTACCTCTATCTCTCACTAACTAGTACTACGTACTTTCTTACTAACTCTTACTCTCTCTCTCTAATTATTGGTACTACGTACCCTTTGACTCTAACTAACTCTTACTAACTATCGGTACTACGTACCCTTTAACTCTTACTCTCTTACTTGTCGGTACTACGTACCCTTTAACTCTTACTCTCTTACTAACTAGCGGTACTACGTACCCTTTAACTCTTACTCTAGCTAACTAGCTAGCGGTACTACGTACCTTCTAACTAACTAACTCTTACTAACTATCGGTACTACGTACCCTTTAACTCTTACTCTAGCTAACTAGCTAGCGGTACTACGTACCTTCTAACTAACTAACCCTTACTAACTGTCGGTACTACGTACCCTTTAACTCTTACTCTCTTACTTGTCGGTACTACGTACCCTTTAACTCTTACTAACTATCGGTACTATGTACCTTCTAACTAACTAACTCTTACTAACTATCGGTACTACGTACCTTCTTACTGACTAACTTCTGCCTACTAACTGCGTACCTACTATGTACTATTATTTTATTTTTATTTTCTATTTTTATGTGTGGGAAGGGCGTCTCGCCTTCAATCCCACCCCCCTCAGTCCAAAGCTTGGACGACTAAACTCTTCTCTAACTCCACTAAGGTGCCCCTTCTAACAGACAGCATTTCCCTACAGCTCTCCTGTAGGTTTTTCTGTCTTTCGCACCTATCTTACCACCTATCCGCACTTCTACCGATCGGACTCTTCCGTCCTCATCAGAGTAAGTGCCTACCACTCTCGCCAACCGCCACTGGTTGTTGATGATGGTATCATCCGTGACGATCACGAGATCTCCCTCTCTTAACTCTCTATTTGTCTTCCTCCACTTGCTTCGTTTGTGAAGCGTGGGTAGGTATTCCTCAACCCACCTTCTCCAATACTCTGCGCTTATCGCTTTAGCGACTTTCCAACTTTGGTGGGAATGTATGTCATCTGGGTCTACACCCCGCATATCGATGGTTGCTGGCCTCTCCATTAGGAAATGGCTAGGCGTCAGCACATCAAGTGACTCAGGGTCATCATTCTCTGGATATAGCGGTCTGCTATTAATGATACCCTCACACTTCGCAAGCACTGTTCTCAAGACATCCTCCATGACCATGTGGGTGTTCATTAACTTCGTCATTAGACGCTTTGAACTGCCCACTAGTCTCTCGACGCATCCTAGTGTATGCGGTGCATACGGCGTCCTTCTTTCCCACTTTACTTGTCGTCGCCTCATGGCTGCCCTGACTTCCTCCCCTTCCAAGATGTCCAAGGCCTCCGACATCTCGTTCTCTGCCCCCACAAAGTTGGTTCCGCTGTCGGAGTACATTACTTCGATCGTCCCACCTTTGCGGTCTTTGAACCTTTCTAGTGCATTTATAAATGCTGATGCGGTTGCATCTTGGGCGAGTTCGATCCCTACCGCGCACGCGTGTTGTTACAAACGAAGATAATACCATAGCGCTTCTCCGTGTGCCGCATCACTTTGATCTTTATCTCCCTCTTCTCCCTCTGATACTATTTCTCCCGAGCCCGGGTCCACCTTTCTCATTGGCGGCCAGGCCTCCTTGTCGCTCAGAAATTGTGGCCCGTGTTGCCACAATACTTCCTTCTTCAAGAAAGTGTGGCGTGCCACGCCCCTCGATAACAAGTCCGCTGGGTTCTCGTCCGTAGGGCAGTAGTGCCACCTTTCTAACTCTGTCGTGGCCCTTATTTCGTCCACTCTATTCGCGACGAATATAGGGTATCGCGTTTTCTCGTTATGTAGCCAGCCGAGCACTACCATGGAGTCCGTCCAGTAGTGTGTCTCCACTATGTTGGGAATAGCGTCCATTATGTAGGCTGTGGCTCTGATGCCTAATCTCGCGGCTGTCAACTCTAGTTTGGGAACCGATGCCGATTCTGGTGGCGTTGACTTCGCCTTGCTGAAGGCTAGTCTGGGCTTGATAGACCCCTCTCGTTGTACTAAGTAGAGTGCCGCTCCGTATGCCTCCAGTGACGCATCGGAGAACATGTGCAGATCCAGGTTCGTCATGTCCCCATCCGGGAAATACACTCGTGGCATGCTGTATGTTCCCATCTGCTCTAAACCCTCTGTCCACTTACGCCACTGTTTCTTAATCTCTTCTGGTACCTCTTCGTCCCACTCATCCTTTAACTTGTATACTCTCTTGAGTATCTGTTTCCCCGTTACTAGTAGCGGGGATGCTAGGCCTAGGGGATCGTATATTCTTGCTATGTATGACACATAGCCTCTCTTTGTGTGGATGTCATAGATAGATTTATTTATACATTATGTAAAAACAATAACAAATACACCAAACAATGTACCGGTATAAAGGTATTGTCCAACATAACATATAGGATTACCCCTAAAGCTTTGCAGCTTATTTCCAAGGGGGTCCTTTATGTTACTTGGTTACAAATACAATATTACACTACGCTAACCTAAAACCAATATAAACGTAATTACACTATGTACATGTACAACTTTACCGAGAGCGTGACAATGTCCGACTCAACGATAAAGATGTAATGTACAGAACAATTTATTATAAAACGTAATTACAGTATAAATAGTAAATAATTAATCAACTATTAACTTACTGTAGGACTATTGTACCTATTTTTACATTGCACACGGAGGTGAGATTTAACTGCAGATTTAAAAGAATGTTGATTATCTAGGTTTTTAATTTCATTTGGCAGAGCGTTCCAATTTTTTATGCCGTTAAAAAAGAAAGTATCAGATTCAAAGGATTTACAATTCGGGAGGTAGAAGTTTGAAGCACTAGCTCTGGTACTGTAAGAGTGTGTATCGCGTACTCTGTTGAATTTTTGTTTTAGGTAATTGGGACATTTACCATTATACACTTTATGCACATGGTTAAGGCGTAGCTGCTTAACTCTACTATCCAAGTTAAGTAGTCCAGATTCAGAAAAGTCATCTGGAGTTAGGTGGTGCCTAGGTTTGTAGTCTTTAATAAATCGTACTACTTTATTCTGAGCTACTTGTAATTTACATTTAAGCTGTTTGGTTAAGCCTTCATACCAAGAAGAGCACGCATAGTCCATGTGACACTGTATTAAAGAAGAGCAAAGTAACTTGCGGGAGTCGGTGTTTAAACTGTTTTTATTTCTGTATAGAAACCTAAGCCTACTGTTAACTTTCGTGAAAATATTTTTCACTGTGCTTTCTCCTGATAAGCAGTTATCCAATGTGGCGCCTAAATATTTAACTTCCTTTTTATTTTCAATCTTATGTCCATTACTAGTGACTTCAAACTTAGTTACCTTCTTTAACTTTCTTTTGGAACCAAACAAAATACTTTCAGTCTTACCGTAGTGAATGGATAGCTTATTATCAACCAACCACTCATTACAGGATTCTAGAACTGCACTTAACTTTTGGGAAATATGGATAGGATCTTTATGAGAGAAAATAAGAGCACTGTCGTCGGCATATAAAATGAGTTTAAAATCGGGATCTATACTACTTATCATATCATTTACATAGCATACAAAAAGCAGAGGACCTAATATACTACCTTGCGGTACACCACAGGCAATCTCTTGTACAGTAGACAGCGATTTGCTAATGACTACAGTTTGACCTCTGTCTGACAGGTAGGACTTGAACCAGTCTATAGAACCTACACCCATCAGGCCTAACTTACCAAGCAGAATTTCGTGATCTACAGTATCGAAAGCCTTTTGTAGGTCCAACATTACCATACCAGTATATAAACCCTTTGCGTTATTACATCTAATTGTATCAGTTAAGTTAATAAGACAGGTGTCTGTAGAATATGATTTACGAAAACCGGACTGAAGTTCATAGATCAGATTTAGCCTACTAAGATGTGCCTCCAGCTGTAGAAAAACAGAACGTTCTAGAATTTTAGATACAATACTTAAGATACTAACAGGTCTGTAATTACAGGGTTCTACTTTACTATTTTTTTTATACAGAGGAACAACCTTAGCTAATTTCAGTTCGTCTGGTACTACATTATCTACGATAGAGTAATTAATAATAAAAGTAATAGGCACTTTAAGTACTTCAGCACCATCCTTAAGAAAACGGACAGGTATTAGATCTAGACCGGTACTTTTTGAGGCTGATAGGCTAAGTAGATTTTTAAAAACGAAATCCTCAGAAACGGGTTTTAAAAATAACTTTTCTGAATTTTGTAACTTTTCTAAATAAAAATTATTTAGAGTTTCGGACCCTATACTATATTTATTACTTGATAACGGTAACTTCTTAACTAAATTAGAGGCAACATTAGTAAAATAATTATTAAATAAATTACTAACTAGAGTATGATCATGAATCATGATCATGTCTGCGCCCTCTTGGCTCAGCTGGTACTTCAGTTCGTCTGTCTCTTTGATCCACACGATTCCCAGTGCCTTCTGTTGAGACTCTGTTCTCTCCTGCCCTTTGGCTGTCGTGGGATTATCCATGGTCGATTCTGGTCTCTCGTCCTCTATCGCTCTGATAAATTCCTGTGAACTGGATTGGAATTTTGTTAGGTTAAAACCGGATCCTTTTAGGATGTCGCGAACTTCCCGCCCTGTGTCCAGTATCTCTTTAACCGTATTTCCAGACTCCATTCCGTCGTCTACGTAGAAGCCGCGTCGAATCATGTCGACGGCCCTAGTACTGTATCTTACTACCTATCGTATCTTATCTATCATACTGTTGTATTTATCTTAGTACTGTGTCTCTTACCGCCGTAGTCGTTGTAAATGAAGACGACTTGGCCCCCATGTTCTGTACTAACATCTTGTACATCGGTATAATCGACGGTTCTTCGTCGCCGTTGTACCATAAGAAGCGTTGACTATCGCTATCTTCTTCCGTTACACGGACTTGGTTGAACATGCCTTCTATATCACAGGTGAAGGCGTGTTTCCCATTCCTAAATCTAAGTAGGACCTCAATCCCCGAGTTGTAGATATTGGGACCCTCTAGCAGATAGTCGTTTAGGCATTTTCCGTTAGTCTTTGCTGACGCGTCCACTACCATCCGCAGTTTGCCTTTCTTCGGATCCAAGGCCACGTGGAGTGGCAGGTAATATGTCCTGTCCGTGTTTGGCTCGTCGACCAGTAATTCCACGGCCCATCCTTTCTCGACGTACATCTTAATCATCCGGTGGATGTACTCATTCTTCTCGGGGCTCCGTTTTAGTGTCTGTTTCAACTTACGAAGCCTCGTAAGTACCATCCCTTTATTATCGGGTAACGGTAGCTTCGGTAGCTTCCATACCATCCCTATGGTATACCGCCCCTCATCACATGTCATAGACTCCTCTACGCTCTGTTGAGCCTGTTTGTCCTCCACCGATGTCCCTACCCTGGTCTCCTTTAATCCCTCAAAATCTTGTTTGAGCAGTCTTTTAAGCTGCTCCTCTGCTCTCTCATCACCCATTTCCTGCATAGTTCCCGCGAACATGCATCCTGATGTCTCCGACATCCTAAATGGTATCTTGCTCTTGATTGGGCCACTCAGTGTCCACCCGAATGGTGTCAGTATCGCCACTGGGTCACACTCCCTGTCTTCACCGAAGACCGTTTGCATTCTTTCGTGGGCCGTCGGGCAGTCCATTCCTACTATGATGGATACCTTCCTGACGTCCACATCCGGGATTGAGAAGTCAATGCTGTCCAGGAATTTATATTGCTCGACCTCGATGTTGGTTGGCCGCCTGGCATTGATATTAATTGACTCTATCACTTGGATGGGGTCGATGGTTGCCCCGTAGTCACATCCCGGTGCCACTGCTGCAATCGCACACCGTCCAGTCCTCATCTCTAGGACCTCGTCTTTGCTAGAGATTGTTGTTACCGCCATTCTACTTGGCCTCGTCCTCAGTCCTATTTCTTCGGCCACCCAATCCTCAACTAAAGTGAAGGCAGCTCCGCTATCAATCAGCATCAGAGTGGTTACCGATCGATTGCCTTCCCCAATCACTCGCACTGTTACTACCCCAAGTAGCACCGTTCCTCTTTTCTTCGCCCCTACCGTGCTCGTTGCCATCGTTTGGCCTTTGTTTTGACCGAACTTGATGGGGGTCTCCTTGCATTGCCTCGCTTTATGTCCACTCGTCACACATCGCGAGCAGATATCATTTCTCGCCGCGTATTCTACCTGGTCTTCCCTGGGTAACGCTTGCCAGTAGCTGCAATTCATGGTTCGATGCTTTGCGCTTGTATGTAGCTGGCACTTACTCTTTGGGTCGTAGCCGTCCTTGTACAGCGCATCGCGTATCACAATTGCACTTGTACTAAAGTCCCTACTGTTCGCGCTTTTGAAGACCTTTAGCAGTTTAACCTGCCAAAATTTATGTCTTTTAGTTAATTAAAACCACTTTAGCATACGACAATAATTTATGCTAATACGCAAAACATTAGCCGAAGTCAGCCCATGCGCGATCATTCACCCGATGGATCTACACCCGGGAGACTGAATTCGGATGCTTGAATTGTATTATTACAGTGTAAGGTTGCAGTGTATACCTAATGTATTATTCGATAGATCGTTAATAATTAATCTCTGACAGATATTATTGGCTTTCGGGAAATATTAACAGTTCCTTTAGGACGTGGCGCTTTATCTATTTAAACAGAACTAAGACTTATACTAAAACGCAACGATACTGCTTATGATTAAAGTATAAAGCGTATTCTTTAGGAAATACTTTGTTACCAATCACGATCATACACACTATTCTGCCGACAGTCAGTACATTTGATCACACATAAAGAGAGCAGTAATTGACTCACGTAGGGTCTGCTAAATAACATTGGATTCAATACACACCACATTAATATAAATCGCAATTGTTATGTATAGCCGGTCTCTCTAACCTGTAGTGTTATCAAGAAAATTGGGAATTGGGTGATTTATCCGTATTATCCAAATAGCAATATTTCCATCAACAAATAGGTACAATTAATAACTGACGGTAAAATAACAGTACAAGCAATATGATTAATGCAATTAAATTAAGTGAGTTAATGCTGTCTTTCGATTTGATTGATTAATTAATTAAGATTTGTTTCGGTAACAGTTTATACTTTCGATAATTCAAGCAGTTTACTAGAGTTCTTCCCAAAAGGCCGGTGTTTCTGGCTTAGACAGCAATAACAACAAAGTAACAAGAAAAAACAGTAAGACTGAACACTCTCCTTATGATCGACTAAAAGCTACACGTCGACAGGAAAATTCGCTCTGATTGGCTCAAGCCAAACAAAGAACCTTGCATCTAATGGCTGTTTCCATGTCAGCAACCAGCTGCTAGATGTCGTAATATGAATTATCACGGCTAAGCTATGAAAGGTAGTTGATGCATTACAGGTTTTTTGCCTTACCATGTCCGCCAAAACACGTATATAGCAGAATGATTTTTATGTCCGTTAAAACACCTGTAAAGGTACCTTGCGGGCGAGGGGAATATATATACAGTTAGAAAACCTTTTTAGAGTATTCCAGCGCCTGGGGGGGAACTGGCCAGCAAAGGCAAACGTATCAGTTATCCCACAAAAGCTTTTACACCGCTCCCAGAAAATGGGATTTAAGTCTATAAAATATACAAAATCACAGTTTCTAAAATATAAAAATACTCTAAACAGTTAGTCTTTCTTGCGCGGACGGCGTTTACACAGTTTTTTAAAGCTAGCAAGAGTCCTTTTCTCTTTGGGGCGAGCCACTTTACGAGGAGGGCTATAACTCCTGGGTGAAGGGTGCAATATGATTGCATCAGAAGGTATGGGATTGCGATCGGTATATCCGCCGGTCGAAGTACTGGGTTGATTGACCTCAACGTCCGGGGAGAGGGGTCTAACGGCTTTGAGAGCTCGTTTCAAGACAGCCGCTCTTACGGGTCCTGTACGAGTGGTCTGCACGAGGGCCGTGGGTGGACCATAGGTAGTTAGAAACTTCCTTGGTTTAATGGTTCTTTCCAACTCGCGTTCGCGGGCTCGGTACTCGTAAGGCCGTCGATATACTTCCTGTAACTCAGGGTGTGAGTTAACAAACAATTATCCATAGTCCGGATCCTGACGGATATGATTGATTAAGTTATAGGAATGAAGGTCGCTAGGATTAACACTCTTGAGAAATTTGCGTACATATTTGGTTGAAATACATTCTCCAACGCGCTTCAATAGTTCATAACTTGATATGCGTGATTTCTGTTCAACCAAAGCGAATAGATAAGGATGTAACGCATAAACTCCTTCGTAAGCGCGTCCGGGATAATAGTGATGGCGCGAATCACAATATAAATCAGTGTTCGCTTCCCAAGCTCTGATGTAACGTAGTGTGATCATTTCATCTACGCTCTCTAAATCATGATTAAAGGGACAATCAAAGCTGGCGTGTCCTTTTAATTGACAATGATGGCATTGAGTCATAAATTGAGGGCAAACCGCAAAAATGTGCAAATTATTAAATCTGCAATACGCGCAATAAATTTCCATCGCCGGTTGTTCGGGGAAATAGGAACAGCGGACGTTTGTGTCCATGGGCGTAACATGGTCTCTCGATGCGCATAACCGACAACGTTGCCGAGAAACATAGTTGGCATGGCGATAATCGTAGGCAGTGAGACACTGTGGACCTTGATACCATTCTAGGATGTAATCGTTGTCGCTGTTCCGAGCGCGATAGGCTGAATCTCTTCAGATTCCAGACATATTGGTTCGTCTTCCCAGTCTGTTACGAATAGAATTTTCGTGATCTATTCTCGGTTTATCGTTACGACGCCGCTGGGTATGATATTTAAATAGAACCATTTCCCTTTCGGTGTCTACATCGTCCGTATCATGTAAATCGATAGGATGGCCGGTAGTTAAGAAGTCCATATACGTACCATTACGATGCGTATAGCGAGCGGTTAATTTTCGATAGTCCAATTCATGCGTAAGTTGCTCTTGGGACATCGGCGGTTCGATATCGTTAATCGATAAATAAACGACCATCGTCCTCCGTAATAGTCAGATCGGCTTCACCGCGTATCAAGCTATCCACAAACGCTTGTAAAGGTAGAGTATATCGCTCCCTGATACCAAGGTCATCTTCTATCAATTCCGTCATATCTGTTATCTGAGTTTATTAATATCAATATGAGTTAATATTTTAGGCAAGCGGGCGTCGCTGTCTACTAGGCTTTGCCCCCGGACAGTGGGTTTCTCAGCGCCGATGTACCGCTGTCGCAGTGTTTACGCCAACATGTAGCAATAGCACGACAACGATAACCGGCACAAGTCCCACCACTGTCCGTCCCAAAAGCTTGAATCCACTTGAGGTTATCTCGGTAGAGTTAGGGCTATTTTACAATTGCGATTAGCTACTGTAAACACACTTTAGTAGTAACATTCACCTATAAACGCACAAATTCCATACAATCATTACTTACTACACACATGCATGCCATTTGTCCGTTAGTCAGTGTCTTCCAGAATGTCACGTTATTACTATGTATCCTTGGATACTAATAGTGCGCTATATATACTCTTATGCTACGCAATGGGGCAAGCTTTTATTTGTCCTTTAACTTGTTTCTAATTCTAGCGTGGGTGTTGCCATGGTGACATTATGGAAAACTAGCGGTAGAATTAGGGCAATCCTCATGCATACAGATCTGGGATGTTATTTAATAGTAATTCTTTAATTGTCAATATCCTCTTTATGCATGATTTTATAAATTTTATCGGCTATTGACTATATGTTGGAGATTCTCACACTCTAGTACACTCAATATGAATCTCCGCTCCCATGATCTATTAATTACTGGAATTTTGGGAATGTTATAAATTGCACAAAATGACAATTTATGAAATTCATTTGAATATGAATTTAAATTTATTCCCGTGAATTTTATTATTTGATGTTAAATTGACATAATTTGATTCCAGAGCATATCTGGGGACTCAGGATCCTTAATTCTGTAAAATAGTCCTTCTAAGAATATCGGTAAATACTGCGATATCTCAATTGACTAGAAATTTTAAAGGATCGGGATTTTACAGATTTTAATAAATATTAAATTTAGGATGGGCACCGATTTATTCCAGAACTTGTCTGGGGACGTTAACCACTGATTCTAGAATTTGTCTTTCAAGTATATCGGTGGGTGCCGCGATATCTTAATCGACTAGAATTACAGATGGTCAAAAGGTTTAACAGATTTATTTGCGTTTTACGCTACTGTTAGAGGGACATCACGCTACTATATGTATTATTTGAAATAAGGTAGAAGAGCAATATCGCACGAAGCAATGTCAGTGTGAAGAGGCAAGTCGTTTCCAAGGTCTACCCAGAGCTTGGTTTAGCCGAGACACGAGGATCTGAACTTTGCATTCCTAATACTCTGCCTACCAATAATACTTAAATATAGTAGTGGCTTTATTGTACTTTAAGAAGTACTGACATGTCATCTTACTATAGTCTCGCATTTATAATATAATACGGACAGTAAGGAAAGAGAAAATAATTACTTCTTGCCGTCGCACTAAATATATATTATAAGTAATTAAATACGTAATAAACACTAATATATTGCACTAATTTACTAAATATTCTAAAATAACATTCTACTAAATAAAATTAAAGAAAACGATTATAATAAAATTACATAATAATACATACATAAATATAAAATAAAAACAAATATAAAATGATATAGTCACACGCCCACTCCATATGTTATTACGTTATGGAGTCCCTAGATATTTGTCGGATTAGGGAAGTGGTCGTAGGAAGAGTATCTTGCCTTCCATAGTTTCCGGACAGTTTTCGGTCTCTTTCCAGTAAACATAAACGACTAGCTGGGCGATTGAGTGGTTGTGTTAGTTTCTCCGCTCCCTTGGCCTGTCTACTCTCCGCCGTGGTAAGATGAGGAGGCCATTCTTCTTCTTCTTTACTTAAGAAGTCGGATCCACCTAACCAGCCTGGAGTATCTATCAGTTCTTGAGGAGTTGCTCCTCTGGAAGCGATGTCGGCTGGATTAATCGTCCCAAGGCAATGTCTCCATTGATCTACATTGGAGTTAATATCGTCATTATCTGAGGAGTATGGTGTTCCCTCAGTTGGGTCGTCCACATCACTGCTCTCCACTTCCCCCTTTACTTGGTATACCTGTTGTTGAGGTAATCTCTCTTTGAGAGTTCTACGGGAAGGGCCAGTGAAGTACCAACCTACTCTAGTTCTTACCGCATAGGTTTGTAGTGGCTGTGGTTGAGCAGGCCGTTTCTCTAATGGCTCGAGCGCCTCATGCGCGTTTTGGCCGATGAGTATTTGCACTCCAGGATAATCGGTTTGGAATCGAGGTATCTCAAGATGTTGGATGCACTCGTCCTCGTCCCAGTTATAAGGTTCTGCTTGAGTAGTAGCAAAGTTCTTTATAGCCACCATTTTTACTGACCTTATCGCTTGCGTCCTTCTGGGCTCCTCTCTGATGACTCCGAGGCGCACCCATGAGGCGGACGCTGTCCCACCACCCTTGGGGCCAGTCCGACTGATGTTTTATCAGACCGGGCCGGAGGGTAGCCCGATGCTTCCCGGGTTCACTTTTCAATCCCCCGATCACACCGGCACAACTCGTCGGTGTAGCCAGATGGTCGGCTACTGTCAACTTGCTGTGGCCTGACTGTACATTGAGCCAACTCAGAGAGTCAACCGGCGGGTGGACCAGTCGATAGCGATCGAGCATCAAGGTCGCCCTTGAGCCAAACCGACGGTCTTGTCCCAAGTGGGCTTGCGCTACCCAACATGGAATATTGACCGTTTTCACCCGCCTCGCCGGCAGTATTGAGGGGAAGTCGGTTCCGCAAACAATACTGACTAGCTCGAAAGCTAGGAACAAGTAACCACTTACCAGTCACTGTACACGTGTACTCAATAGATGCTCACGAAATCAAGTACACAATGGTAAACACAAATCTGACGCATACCACGCACACACAGAGGACATAATCGGGGAGGACAAAATCGGTGACAAAATCAGAGGGGACAAAATTGTATAGACTGATAAAGAGTCTAGAGTACTTTATTTTACCGACAGGGTAAAAATAACTTTGTGTGCACAAAGTATGCTGGGGCGCAGTAAAATATGGTCCTACTAATAACCAGCGGCGACTGAACCAACCGGTAAGGGTTCCCATACCCACTCGCAGCGGCCATACATACACTCACGTATACCACGTACACACACAAACCACAGATTCCAGAGTATCATTCACTCGGACCACACTACAACACCAACCCCTCCTTGCAGCCGATATTCCGGGTGCCACCTCCATTCCAATAGTAGTACCAACAGAATCATCAGAACCTGTCCATTCCGTGCAACACCTCCATTCCAATAGTGCTACCCTGGGAAAAAACACGTTTTGGCAACCGATTGGAGACAGTACAGAGTCTGGTCAACTCATACATACCAAACATAGACCTACCACATAAACCACAGATCACACTAAGCCACCACCCCTACTGTGTACAGGACTGGCAGTACGGCAACAGGCCGACTAGACGGTACCACGGCACCATGTTGATTCATGGTTCGCTAGACACGAGGGCCTTCAGTAACTCCCTTGCACTATAGGAACAGATTTAACGTGCCCCCAGACTCTCACGAGTCCGCCGCCGCCTGTTCAAGGCACCCCTATAGAGACCTCACCTCCTTGGGTACCTTGTGTTCCTAACTTATCCTGGGGGGTGGACAACACACCTACATAGTAATCTGCCGTTAGGGTAGATTTCCAAACCTGCATAATTCCTGACATATTCAATTTAGTCCGGAACTTGGGTTGTCCAGCAAAGATATCTTCGGCTAGTTCTTGATCGATGAATGTTCCTGTGCTGCCGGAGTCAAGTAGGGCGTTCACTATGTAACTCTTGTTGGGACCATGAACTCGAACTTGCACTACAGGAAATTCTCTTATTCCTATGTTGGAAGTTGGAACTTTCCAAGATGGTTGTTTGTCAAAAGGAGTTGGAGTAAACTCGTCAGTGTCATTTTCATCCGTAAGTGCTCGATACACTGTGGTATTTATTAGATAACAGGATTCGTTGGCATCGGAGAATTCGTCTGTATAGAATCCTTCCCACTCAGAACCTTGGTCAGTGTCGTTCACATCACTGAATTGTACATGTAATTCGGGCTCACTTACCTGACTCGGGTTGTCTCGTTCGAACTCACTGTGTAACAAAATGTGATGTTTCGCGCCACACTTTGCACACTTTGCGTCGGAGTAACAGGTTCGCCGTTGGTGTCCTGATCTGAGGCAATTATAGCATAACCGCTTATTCCACAGGACTGTACGTCTGTCTACAGGGGATTTCTTTAGAAATTCAGCACACGCACTCAAACGGTGAGGCCCGTCGCACAGCGCACATTTTGGTTTGATGTTACTCACCTTAACTTGGTTAACGTTATGCACTCTCGTTCTTTCTTCGGGCTTTCTTCCGTGAATTCTCTTAGGAGACGTAGGAGGAGTTGTTGTTACCTGTTCTCTCCTGTCACTGGTTCGAGACTTGTATTTACTTACGTCTTTATAGGTCTTGTTGTCATAGTAAGATTTTGCTGTGTCTTTCCCGCTGTCCTCTTCTTGAGAAGCTTGGCTTTCGCCGTCGTCAGTATAACACACTGGTATTATCCTTCTCCTAGAATCGGGTTTCTCACTTACCTTATTTTCCGATGTTTTCTCTCTGGCCTGCCTTATGAGTTGTAATTTTACTTCACTATCTAAGAAAGACATGAGATCAGCCATGGTAGGACTTCGTCGTTGTTGTTCATTCATGTACAACACTTTCTTGTCCCAGCGTGTACATACTCCACCCTTTGGTAAAGTAGAGACTACGGCTCCAATAACCATGGAACTCTGATATTCATGCGACTTACCTAACCAGTCCAGTTGTCTACAGATCTCTTGTATTTCATCGGAAAACTCTATAATCCCACTACTAAGGAAGTGTCGG
>JAUCBJ010001098.1:0-26940 GCA_032718475.1 Nemertoderma westbladi | reverse complement strand
TACATTCTGCTTCTGCCACTGCCATTTCCGCTTTTCTTTTCATTTCGGCTGCTTTTCTTTTCGCTTCTGCCTCTGCCGCTGTTGCTGCCGCTTTTGCCTCTGCCGCTGCCGCCTTTGCTTCTGCTGCTGTCGCTGCCGCTTTTCTTTCCATCTCGGCTGCTTTACTTTCCTCTTCGGCTGCTTTCCTTTCCGCTTCGGCAGCTGCTACTGCTGCTTTCTTTCTGTCTTCTATACGTTTTTTCTTTACTTGTTCTTCTTGGACTCGTGTCAGGCGGAGTTGTTCATCAAATTTAGCCTGATTCGCAGCCCTCATTTCCACATCGATGGCATCCAACACAAGCTTGGTTCCTTCACTATTAGGGCTAAGTCCCTCTAACCTTCTCCTCAACTCGTCATCACCTAAAAAACGCTGATAGTCTGACAGATAAATGTCAATGGCATCCCTCTTATGCGGTTTCTCTGCCGTCGCTTCACTTTCCACTTGGGAAAAAGTAGCATCTGTTGATTCTCCATGGGTTGATCGCTCCTCCAGCTGAGCTTTCCACTGAGCTGTTCCTTGAACCTGGAGACTCACCCGTTGAAACCAAGTCTTTACGGCAACTTGCAACGATGTGTCTTGTCTTCGTTTAGAAGCCTCCTCAAAGGCTGATAAGATTAGCCTGATTCGTAGAATTCTTTCTCTAACTTGATAAAGCAGCAATCCCTGCTCTTGAGGTCCTTGAGGTTGTTGAAACAGTTGTTCTTTTAATCGCTCTATAGAGCTGAAGAATCCCTGTGCGTATCCGGCTGCGGACCTCTTCCACACAGCTGGATCGATGGTTTCCTTGGCTACTCCCATCCGGTGTATGTCTTCCCAGGCAGCTTCTGATAAATCAAACGGGAGTCCGGGTCCGGGGAAGTTCCATTGCGACTCAACCATGGACTTCAGTTCTTCCCTTGTGTATCCAGCATAACTATCTCTAGTTGAACGCTGGCTTCTCGCCCAATCGATCTGGTGTTCTTCCACAGCGATCAATAACCTAGTGAGTACGGCTGCAGGAAGGATGAGAAGGGGATCCGAATAAACCTCATCCGTCATCCTTGCTCCGCGTTCGGGTGTCAGTTCTACCGTATCTTCACTACTGGAGCTATCGGGCCGTTGAGAAGTAAGTTCTTGGCTCGCGGGTTGTTGCTGTTCCGCTGCTTCTTGGTCCCGTTTGACCTGAGCTCGAGTGCCTATGATAGACCTACGATGTTGAACCAGCCTAGGTTCCTTTATTACTACTGGAGGGATGACTTTCCTCACAGTGGGAGGTGAACTGAACTTACGACTAGATAAACAAAGATAAACTTCTCTAAATAAACACAAAAATTTACAAAAACACAAAATACGAATTTTTAGGGTAATTTTACAAGAAGTCTACTAACCAGCCTAACAAAGGGTTAGAAATCTGGTTATTACAACGGACAGGGTACTACGGTATTTGAAATAATAAGTAGTAGTAAATACACTGCGTTGTCCAGATAGGAAAATACCACCGCCTGACGACCTATAGCCGTATCGCTATAGGTTCTACGTTATGTATCACGGAGTGTTCCTACCTAGAAGTTAATAGAGCTAATCGAACGTGCCTATCAACCACTTTACAACACAAATATAATGTCTACACTAATTACTTCGGAAAGTACTGTACACTAAACCCTAAATTAGGTACGAGTACTTGTACAACATACAATCTGTAGTTAAATATACTTGAACAGCTAAAAGAACCACGGCATCTGCTGGAGTGACCGATGCACAAAATCACCAGTCTTTACCTACGCCAAGCAGCCCGTGTAGTACCGGGGTTAATTTAACTATAGCGGTATGTATAACAAACACAATTATTGTAGGAACAAACTTGGGGAATGGATGTTGCGGATAATCGCATAAACTCTGAATAATAAATATTACGCTACGCGTACAAACTACTCAAACAAAATGCAGACCGAACCTGACAGACTACTATCAAGCCTAAACAAACTACGGTATATGCAGACTCCGAAATAATTAGGTAGTATGCGTTCTAACCCAGTAGTACGACTTATTCTTTAATTGGGGGTTTACCTTACAGCATTCGCTGCCCCTACTTCCTAACCGTTCTTTATCGGACAAGTGATCTACACACGCTGTAATCCGTTCAGACCTAATAACAGCCAGACAACTATCCAGCCTACAAATTATCTAAATAAATATTATACGCTACCCGTACAGACTTACACAAACAAAGTACAGACTCAACGATGGCAGACTACTCTCAAGCCTAAATAAACTACAGGACATGCAGACTCCGAAATAATTAGGTAGTATGCGTTCTAACCCAGTAGTACGACTTATTCTTTAGTTGGGGGTTTACCTTACAGCATTCGCTGCCCCTACTTCCTAACCGTTCTTTATCGGACAGATGATCTACACACACTGCAATCCGTTCAGACTTAACAACAATCAGACAACAGCTCAGCCTACAAATTGTCTGTACAATCTGATCAGGTTTACACGCCTTCTGTTCAATACTGGCCTACAAACAAATAAAACTTGACAGAAATAAGTAAAATCTCAATAAAAACCAGGCGTCCCCGATTAATTATTAAGACCTACCGGCATATATAATCAAATCGAATAATACTGCTGTACTTATACGGGAAGTACCGGTTAGGACAGTTAGGCCTACCGACCTACTGAAGTACCGGTTCTGGCAGTTGGACCTACGGGCCTACGGCAGTACCGGTTCTGGCAGTTGGGCCTACTGACCTACAGATGGACCGTTCAGGTTTACCGGTTGACCGGTACTTTCAACTTTATTGCTTACTGCAATAAAGAAGCTATATCCTTTAATGTTCGCGCTTTCAGACCTTTGGCAGTTTAACCCGCCAAATTAAGATGTCTTCTAGATATTAAATCGCTTTTTAGCCTATGACAAGTATTTGATTCACTACACTAGTCGAAACCAATCTGTGCGCGATCATTCACCCGCTGGATATTCCCGGGAGATTGGGTTCGACGGTTTAATTTTATTGCTATGTAAGCCTAATGTATTATTCGACTGACAGTATTATATAATCTCTGACAATATTATTCACCTTCGGGAATATTAACAGTTCCTTTAGGACGTGGCGCTTTATTTATATAAACAGAGTTATGACTTAAACTACTCACAACGATATGGCTTAATTATAATTCACATATATGGCGCATTCTTTAGGAATTGCTTCTTTAACAGACTCACTCATACACAATGCTGCACAATACTGCACACTAATCTGCCAATCTTCACTGATTTTAGTCACATATAAAAGGAACACAGACTGACTCATGTAGGGTCTATCAAATAACATTAGATTCACTTCAAACCACTTTAACATAAGTCACAATCGTTATTGGTAACCTTTCTCTCTTACCTTCGGTATATCAAGAATATTGGGTTTTCGGGGTTATTTCTCGTTATTCCAATATAATAATTCATCAACAAATATAATGAATAACCGACAACAAATAGCAGTATACAGTATCGATTGAGCAGGTAATTTTAGCAGTTTCAGCAGTTATACGTCAGTTATTAAAAGCCGTGTGTGCCGTGTGTCAGCAGTGATTACGAAATTGCAGTGATTCCATGAGATATTCAAGTGATTAAAAGCCAGTTAAAGGATATATGTCCTTATAATTAAACCTACTAGTGTTGGACTAAAAAGCAGAAAACACAAAACACTACAAAGCCGTTCTTTCGTGGCTTTGAAAAACTCGTGACTACTGCTCTATACGAGGATACCAACTACCCTTATTCCACGAAGCTCCCGTTCAACACAGAGAAAGAGCAGTGAGATAGGAAAATTTCAGTTCAGTAGCTCTGTGATAGGTCAAAATCAAGGCTAACTCAAATTCTATTGGGAGATACAAAAACAAGGCTATGACGCAACCTTTCTAGGCTGGTTGGCCGATTAAACAGAGCCCAGATACCTGCGTACAGCAAATCAGCCAATAAGCTGGTAGCTTGCGCTATTCGAATTATAGATCCCCTTTTAGAGTATTCAGCGACTGGGGGGGAACTGGTTAGCAAGGCAAACGAATCAGTTATCCCACAAAAGCTTTTACACCGGGCTATGCCCGTATATACTGTATCTCATAGACCCGGGCTATGCCCGTAAATACTGTATCTCATAGACTCGGGCTATGCCCGTATATATACTGTATCTCATAGACCCGGGCTATGCCCGTAAATACTGTATCTCATAGACTCGGGCTATGCCCGTATATACTGTATCTCATAGACCCGGGCTATGCCCGTATATACTGTATCTCATAGACCCGGGCTATGCCCGTAAATACTGTATCTCATAGACTCGGGCTATGCCCGTATATATACTGTATCTCATAGACCCGGGCTATGCCCGTAAATACTGTATCTCATAGACTCGGGCTATGCCCGTATATACTGTGTATCTCATAGACTCGGGCTATGCCCGTATATACTGTATCTCATAGACCCGGGCTATGCCCGTATATACTGTATCTCATAGACTCGGGCTATGCCCGTATATACTGTATCTCATAGACTCGGGCTATGCCCGTATATACTGTGTGTGTATCTCATAGACTCGGGCTATGCCCGTATATACTGTATCTCATAGACCCACACCATCGGTACTGCGCGGTACAATCAACATTTGCATTATATTTCATATATAACATTATGATGCGATACTGTATGATACATTCCAATTCCATAATAACGAATTGGCCCTCTTTAGAACGGCTAGTTTACGTTGGTGGAATCCATTCACACACTCAAAAGTTATGGCAAATTTAGTGTCTGCATGACCTACTATTATAGTAGATCATGGTGTCTGCAACGCGAACTCCAAAACGGAACTCAATATCCAATATTGGGTTATTTAGTGAAGCGGCTCCCTAGTTGCGTAATAAATATTGATTCAGGATCAGGAGTTGAAGAGTACTATAATTCATTTGAATCGCAGTATCTAGTGGTGACTTTCCTGGGCTTCCAATTAGGGAGCCCTGGTTAGATCCCTAGATGTGGGCAGCCCTGTTTGGGCATAGTGCTTTAAATGCTGCAGCCTATCCCAACCCTGGCTTTCATCCTTCAGTGGTCGATAAATGGGAACCAAGGCGAAGGCAACTTGGGAAACAGAGTGGAAGGGTTTACTGTGGAAGATCACAATGAACAGGCATTCCTTGGCTTAACGAGTCTGCAAGATTCTCCCATTCAATATGGTAAATATAAATGGCACTAGTTCAATTTATTTTGTAACATTATTTCATTTTATCTTTTATAAAGAATTTACCAATTTTAGCGCCCATGTGAAGAATACCAGGTTTTAATTTTTCTTCGAAATTCTACTGGAATTTTATATATCGTGACCAAAGAGCCAGAACAACACTCACCAAAAAATGTGGTTTCGAGAAAAATGCAAAAAACCTTCTCATTTCCCTCTATATGGATCCCGTCTCCTAATTTTTTCGACAGAGGTCTGGGAAGATACAATGATACATTTTATAATAGTGGCTAGCATTCAGAATGAATTTTGTTAATGAAAAAAACTGTTTTTTTCGTTATTTTCCAAAGAGACAAAACAACACATACTGAAATTTAACATTAACTCTAGTCTGTGTGTGTTGTTTTACCTCTAGGATTTTATCACAGAAACATAAGAACTCACGTCATTCCTCGACTATTGAATGGTGTTTTTCCTGGCAAAGTATGATAGAGCAAAGTGTGGTACTGTATGTGTTGTTTTACCTCTAACAGTTTTCAACTTTTATGTTGTGAGGGTTGTTCTGGTTTTCCATATCTCCTAAACGGACGGAGATACAAGTCTAGGATTTTAACATAAGATGTAGAACGTATGGTGGCCCTGAGCGGCCAAAAGTTTGTTTTTTGTAATCTTTTTTTTTGTTCCCCCGACTTTTGTAAACTCGTTCGAACGACTATACAAAACTCGGGAAAACAAATCTAATTGGCTGGAGTGGTTTCTATACCAACAAACATCCAATCAAGTTTGTTTCCCCGACTTTTGCAAACTCGTTCGAACGACTTTACAAAACTCAGGAAAACAAAAGTTTGTTTTTTGTAGTCTTTTTTTTTTGTTCACCCGACTTTTGTAAACTCGTTCGAACGACTTTACAAAACTCAGGGAAACAAATCTAATTGGCTGGAGTGGTTTCTCTACCAACAAACATCAAATCAAGTTTGTTTCTATAAATTAGCCAATCAGACTGAAGCTGCAGTATCCTTGATCACCTTTTTTTATCGAATCGGTAAACAGTACCTGTGAATTAATATTAATGTGGGCAATTTAAAAAAGATTCGATGTGGTAGCCAGCAATTACAACTTTCACAGTAATTCTAGAACAATTGGAAGATTTGGGTCTTGAATGATTTTCGAATTTTTACTATGTATAGGAATTTTAAGGGGGGGGGGGGGGGGGGCTACTCCTTTGTTATTAATTGTTATTAATTAACAATTATTAATTGTAATAATTGTTCTTAATTAATATTCCAAGTCAAATTTATTAAAGAAGGTAAGTAAGTGTTTCACGGATAACGACTTTTTTAATCTTTACTAGACAAAACAAACATTGCAACCATGAATAAACTACTGTAAACATCTATAAACTACTGTAAACATCTATAAACTACTGTAAACTTCTATAAACTACTGTAAACATCTATAAACTACTGTAAACTTCTATAAACTACCGGTACTGTAAACACCCACAAACTGCTGGAAATACCACATCGAATCGTTTTTAAATTGCCCACATTAATATTAATTCACAGGTACTGTTTACCGATTCGATAAAAAAAGGTGATCAAGGATACTGCAGCTTCAGTCTGATTGGCTTATTTATAGAAACAAACTTGATTTGATGTTTGTTGGTAGAGAAACCACTCCAGCCAATTAGATTTGTTTTCCCGAGTTTTGTAAAGTCGTTCGAACGAGTTTACAAAAGTCGGGTGAACAAAAAAAAAAGATTACAAAAAACTTTCCTGAGTTTTGTAAAGTCGTTCGAACGAGTTTGCAAAAGTCGGGGAAACAAACTTGATTGGATGTTTGTTGGTATAGAAACCACTCCAGCCAATTAGATTTGTTTTCCCGAGTTTTGTAAAGTCGTTCGAACGAGTTTACAAAAGTCGGGTGAACAAAAAAAAAGATTACAAAAAACAAACTTTTGGCCGCTCAGGGACACCATAAGAACGCCATCTTGAGTAATTTTGGTGAAAATTTTTTTTTTTGAAAAATTTTGGTATGTGTTGTTCTGGCTCTATGGTCACGATATGAAGAATTGGTATTTTTCCAAAAGTATTAGTAAGTATTTCATAGCGCTTATTTCTTTCTTATAACTTGTATTGATACTTATTCGTTTATTGTTTTGGTTAGAATCACCCCTTCTGAAACTTGTGGTTTTGTTGAAAACCTGGTATTCTTCCCATGGTGGTAAACTGCAAAGTGAAATATAACAGCAGAAAGTTTGGTATACTTCACATGGGCCTATGTTAGTATAATACAGTATTACGTATTAGGCCTACGTGGGAATAAAATATAGCATTTTCAATATACCTTCGACCTATTATTAACCTCGCTGGCGCTCAGTAAAATGCCTCAAGAGGCGAATATACCACAAATTGGGGATAAAAAGATACTTCAAATGGGCCCAAAATTAAGACCGCAGTATCAACCTCCATTTTCAATCCTTATTTTGATGAATCTTAAAATGAATAGCCTACTACACACCGAGAAACCCAATTTCAATAATTGATAAAAACAAACAGAAAAACGCAACTTTTAGGGAAAATGCAAACTGAAACATTTCATTGATACAGGAAACCTACACTTAAATACTGTAAGCTACGAGTACTGTACACTCTCAAATATGTCAGTATACTCACATACTGTACAGTGCAGTATGTGGGAATTACTGCAGCCGAGGCCTGGGCTACTTTAACTTCATTTAATTAAGTTAATTTATCTGTAAAAGTAAAACTAACAACACGCAGTTTATAGCTTTTGAGGTTGAGATTGTGAGCTCGTTTGCACTTTAAGTTGTATTACTGTAATATGCAAAAGTACAGATGTGAAGGGGCTGAGGCAGTGAGGCAGGGAACGTCTCGCAATTACGAGCGGACTGAGTTGTCCCGAGCATTCCGCAGGGCTATAGACTCAACGATCTCGAGTGTCGTTTCCCGCTACCAACAGTCTCCGCAGGACATTAGAGACAGACAGGATATCCTCCGATCCATCCATAACGTCGTTATTAAAGCCTATCCTACGGCCCGCGTGCAGTTATCTGGCTCCTCAATTAACGGTTTTGGCTTCCACCAATCAGATTTGGATATCTGCATGACGCTTTCAGGTAGTCAGAGTCACTTTAAAACTACAATAATTTCGAACATCAGCAGACAGTTAAATTATTCTCCGGCATTTGCTGATGTCACTACCGTAACCTCTGCGAAAGTACCAATTGTAAGATGCAGACACGTTGGATACAACTTAGTATGCGATATCAGCTTAAACACAGTGCTCGGCGTTCATAAAAGCCATTTGTTGCGGGCCTACAGCGAGTTGGATCCAAGAGTTAAACCTTTAGTGTTCATGATAAAGACTTTGGCCAAACTATGCGACATAGGAGATGCTTCCAAGAAGTCTCTCTCTTCCTATGCTTACTATATGATGGTTATTTACTTTCTGCAACAGCGTGAACCCGCAGTTCTGCAGGAGATTTATCCTCGAGGAATGAGTAAGGCTCCGAACGTGTTGGTAGATGGTTTCAATGTTTATTTCGCAGAAGATTCCCATCTGATCGCAAAATCCTGGATGGCCAACAATCGGGAATCCGTTGTCGATCTATGGATCGCAATACTGGACTTCTATTCCCGTTTCCAATTCCAGTCCAAAGTTATATCAATCCGCAGGAAAGCTCCACTTTCCTCCTACGAAAAGCGATGGACCCTCAAGACGATATCTATAGAAGATCCTTTTGATACCGATCATTGCATCGGAGGTGGGCTTTCTGGGACCATGTTCTCGTACATTCATATGGTGTTTGTGAACGCTTATCGCAGGTTCACCGTCCCTCCACAGCTAGGGAGAGCTCCTGTAAACATGGATCAATCATACTTCTTCGACAAGAAGTCACTGACAGACAGACTGCCTGTCCCTTATCCTTAGTTTATAACGGCTGACCATATCGGGAACTTAACGAATCTTAACAGCCTTAAACATTTATTAATTCCTGATTAGAAGATCATGGCCCTTTAATACAGTAATTACATTATAATTAAATTATATACAACAATACTGTATACTGTAAAATGACCTACTATAGTACAGTAGGTCATAGTCTATAGTAGGTCTTGACTGTAATTTATATATTTCTGCAGCTACAGTACATATAGTATTTCAGCGGCTTTATCTGCGAAACAATTGTAGGGTTAGGAGTTAATGTAAACCGTTAAATTATTATTATAATAAGAATATCGACTATTTATAGTCTTATAAACAATAAACATGCATATAATTCGGATAATTTTAATTTGGTGGGATGAAGAAAATAGGATATTAGTACAATACTGTACCGGTATGGTGGATAAAGGAGTAAAATAGTAGAATTTGGAACAACAAAATTAAGATTGTTTAATGTCTATGCCTTTTCCTACTACTTCTAATTAATATCTATATTATAATGTCGTTGTGTAATGTCTATATTTCTCAATCTGTTTTTTTCAATTGTTTATTAATTATGTATATTTTAATTTGCATCGTATTTTAAATGTTTTTAAGAATATACAGTAATGATAATAATTACTACATTTTAACATCTCGAGTTTTAGGCTATGCAGACAAAACCATGGGCTTCCTGGAAAACACGCAACAGCGCAACGGCACAACAGCGCAACAGCTCTATAACCAATGGGCAGCATTGGCGCAACAGCGCAACAACCTAAGATTGGTTTATACATTCCACTCTAATTCCATTGGCTTGTACATTCTGTTGCGTTCTATTACATTCCATTTCTGTAGCGCCGATGGCGCAACAGAGTAATAAATAAAGCAAAAGCTAAAAGGGATGCGACCTATAACAATCCTAGTACCAATATGGAACTCACTTCCCAGTGACGTTATCGAATCAGTAAGTGTTAAGTCCTTTTGTGACAAACTTAAAACTTGTAATTTATTAGTACATTAAATTAAAGTAGTATTTTAAAGAAGTATTTTATTAGTACACTAAATTATTTAACATTGATTAAGGCAGCATCAGGAGTTGAAGAGTATAATAATTTGAATCGCAGTAACATGCATATAATAACTTGTAACTCCACAGATTATTTATTTAGGGGCGATATATTTAAAAATTTAAGCTGCTAAATAAAGAAACCGGATAATGAACACAAATAATAAGAGCAAGACATAATAGTAATACATCTTACTGGTTTATATTGGTTGATATTGGATATTGATAGTGCAGTACCGATACAGCAAACGCTTTTTAATGCTGAAATAAGATTGTAAACCTAAAAATCAAGCAAAACCAAACTAGGTTCAATGGAACTAAACGATAGCGTTATATATCTATCGGGAAGAACCGTTAACAACACGAACACACCATCCAGTAATCAAGCGACCTACGATTGTTTCGGGACCACAATCACAGCCAAAGATATTGATACGCTTCGAGGCAGAGGGTGGCTTACGCACAGCGTTATCGAAGTTGTGCTAAATTCTTTAAGAACATCCCGGGATGATGTGTTGGTGCTGCACCATTTTATAGACCGCTACTCAGCCAGCGGTGGCGGCTACGAATCGGTGAAGCGTTGGACGCGGAATACTAATATCTTCTCGCTTGCTTTGATACTGTTTCCTGTAAACGTGAATGGTAAGCACTGGACTCTAGCTGCCTTTTTCCAGAACATGGAAACATCGCCTACCTCGACTCACTTGGGAACTCAAATGATCAGGTGGTAAATATAATCAGAGATTGGGCAATGTTAGAAGCTGAAAGGCTCAACATAACACCCCCTCACTTCAAAATCGACCCACCACTGGCCAGGCGACAATACAACTCCTACCAATGTGGTGTTTACCTCTGTCGGTTTGCGAAGATGATTATCGAGGGTGGATCCCCATTAGACATCAACGATGAGACGATCCAGGTATATAGGGAGTCCCTACTAGATGAACTAGAATCCATCATTAGAATCCCCAACTCCACGCAGCCTGTCAAACCTCGGCAACCACACTCGCCTCAGAGAATAGCACCAGCGCAGCCTGAAAAAGACGAACCTCAAAGAACCACGCCAACACAGCCTGATGAACGTAATCAGCCACAATCGTCTCAGAGATCCGCACCAACGGAGTCCCGGGCCGAATTCAGAAGGGATCCGTCACAATGCGTGTGCCCCGTCTGCAACAAAAGTGTCCGTATCAACTTAAACGACACATTACGTGTTCATGGTCCCATCGATAATAGGTGCTTCGGCTCTGGTCAATCCAGACCGGATGACCCGCGACTGCCACCTATCCAAGGAGGAACCTCACACAGCCAGCAACCAGCCGAAGCTATTGATGATCCAGTGACATCGCCGAACACCATCACAGACCCCGAGACTCTTGTTAAAATGTTAATTGGCAATCGGGCTAAGCAACTAAAACATGTCCCAAAGGCATCCAGAGCTAATCTCGCCAGCCTCTTATCCGATCTGTTCATGGCCATAGTCGCAGACCCGTCATTGGTTGATAGTTGGTTTAAGCTTCTGATCGCAGGTCACCGCTGTATAGCGGCTCCTAAGCGCGGAGGAAGGCGTCAACAACTGTCCCTAGCCTCACAAGTGAACAAGAACATCGCCGCATTCCGCACTTGTTCCCCCTTCATCACGCCTCCCCCAGAAATGAATACCACATCGGCACAACATCAGAATAATCGGGATGAGATCCGCCTTGCCACTGCAGTGGCGGAGAAGATAGAAGATGGTGATGTCAGAGGTGCTATCAGACTCGCATCATCGACGGACTCTATGGCACCGAACACTCCCGAGACGCTGCAGGCCCTGAAAGCTAAGCACCCTCCTCGCCCAGCAGACAGACGCGACCCCCCTCCCCCAGTGCAGCCAAGTGCAACACCTTGTTCACCACAGGTACTACGCAAACTGATCACCACATTTCCGAGTGGTAGCGCAGGTGGGCCAGATGGTATCCGACCCCAGATCATCAAAGATCTCATAAGGGCCGAAAATGGAGAGTCAGCATCCCGACTTCTTAACTCCATGTGCAAGTTCGTCGACCTTGTTGTTGCTGGTAAGATCCCAGACTGTATCGGACCACTCTTCTTTGGAGCAAACCTCTTCGCATTTGTGAAGAGTGTAGGAATCCGGCCAATTGCTGTTGGTATGACATGGCGACGACTGTGCTCAAAATACGTTGGCTCACTCGTGAAGGAAGAGAGGTCAGCCTCATATGGTTCCACTCAGCTCGGGATCGGGACCAAGAACGGAGCCGAAGCAGCAGCACACGCAACGCGTTCGTATGTCTCAGCAGATAATAATGGCTGCTCGGTATTACTGAAAGTCGATTTCAGTAATGCCTTTAACACGCTCCGTAGAGACTCTCTCCTAGAGACAATCCATCAGCGCTATCCGATGATTTATAATTATACCCGGGCAGCCTATAGTGATTATAGTTTCCTAATACACGGAGACAAGGTGATCCTCTCCGAAGAAGGTCCGCAACAGGGAGACCCCGAAGGTCCTGCATTGTTTGGAGATGTCACGAACGATCTCAACCACTCGCTGAAATCTAAATTTAACGTCTGGTCTCTCGATGATGGAAACTTCGCAGACAAATATGAGATCGTGCTACAGGATCTCCAGACAGTTATCGAGGAAGGACGGAAGTGCGGGTTAACTTTAAACTCTAAGAAATGCGAGTTATTTTTTCTGGGAGAAACACCCGAAGACGAGCGCCATCGCATCCACAAAGAGTTCAACAGCATCTGCGAGGGAATCTTAGTACCCGACCTCACCAACCTCACGATGCTGGGCGCGCCGATAGGGAAATTCGCAATGGTGAAATGTCTTGAGGCAAAGGTATCTGATCTGGAGACCATGAGTAGGCGGTTATCATCGCTCGATAGTCACCACGCGTTTTTTCTCCTGAAGAATTCCTTCGCCATACCCCGCCTTCTGTACTTCTTGCGCTCCGCCCCATGCTTTGAATTCCCGGCGACTCTAGAGCGATATGACCAACTCCAACGATCCTCCCTCCAAGACATCGCCAACTCGCAAATCGACGACAAGGCATGGAAGCAGGCTTCACTTCCTGCCCGATTGGGAGGCCTTGGGATGAGCTCTGCCAAGCAGCTCGCACCGACTGCCTATTTGGCTTCAACGGCTGCTTGCAGACCTCTCACGAATCTCCTTTTCACTCCAGAAGTTTACTCGGTACGAGATATCCCAGGAGCCCTTCACCCCCAACCCATCGCAAATGACATCACCTCTCGCAGTGCACTAGAACTGTGGCAGTCCTACACCACCACTGACGTCATCGCACCAACCGATTCCAAACAGAGTTCATGGATGGCTCCAATCCATGAGTTCAACCGTGGTTGCCTCCACGAATCCGCTGTCGGTAATGATCTGGCCCGGCTAAACGCTTTAGACGACCCAATCCCTGGCTGTTGGATCGATGCGATCCCAGTATCATCATTAGGCCTGAAACTAACAGATGCCCAGCTCCGTATTTCAATAGCAACCCGCCTGGGATGTAAAGTAACGGAGCCCCACAACTGTTTCCGGTGCGGTAAACCCGTTAAATCTGACGGTCTCCATGGTCTCTCGTGCAGTAAGAGCGCAGGTCGACAAGCACGCCACAGCATGTTGAACGATATTGTAAAGCGATCACTAAACAGCTGTGGCGTGCCATCCCTGCGTGAACCGCCAGGTCTCTGTTTGAGCGATGGGAAGCGGGTAGATGGTGTAACATTAGTTCCTTGGAGCCAGGGAAGAACACTTACCTGGGATGCCACAGTAGTCGACCCGCTGGCCCCCAGCCATCTCAGAATAAGCCAAACCATTGGTGGTCGCATAGCCGAGGATCAGGAGAACGTAAAGATTAGGAAGTATCAGGAGTTAATTGATCGGGGCTATCAGTTCGAACCAGTTGCCTTTGAGACATTTGGCCGCCCCGGTCCGAGAACAGCCGCTTTCCTCAAAGAAGTCGGGATGAGGCTCCACGCCAACACACATGAGCCCCGTTCTCATCGCTTCTTACTACAGCGTATCCTGATAGCTATCCTGATCGGAAACACCGCTTCGATATTGGGAACCAGCGAATCATTAACTGAAGGCCTCTACGATATTTTAGAGGTGTAGTGAAGCATCTGAGGCTTATCTCATTGGATTGTATGAGGACACGAATCTGTGCGCTATCCACGCCAATCGAGTTACCATAATGCCGAAGGATATCCAAACTGGCCCATAGGATCAGAGGCAAGAGGGCGTAAGGACCCGCAACAGTTTTAGACGTTATGTATCAGAAAACGTTTACTTGTATTCGTTATAGAGAACATGGACTTAATTTAATTTACGACAATCACAAACATTATTGTGATTACTCGCTTTTACGCTTTAGTTATAATTTTAAAATATTTAAAATATTAGTACATTGCCATTTCAATAGATTCGATTAATTATGACGCGTGATCATTCATTTGTTTTTAGTTTCTACTCAGTATGCATAAACTTTTGTCCTTATAAAACATAAAATGTTTTTATAGAAGAGTGAACAGTTATTGATGACGTGGTTATTTGTCATTATTGCCGTTTCTAATTCAGTGTATTTAAATGTAAAATGTTGATTTCGTTAGTTATTTGTTTTATTTTATAATTTTAATAAAAGGAGAGTTCAATTCAATTCAATGTCCCCATATGTGATAGAGCCCAAAATTCATGTCTCCAAGCGGCCAGGGGAAAGTCGACGCAAATAACGCCTGATTACTCCCAAAAATAACAGTGTAACCTGATTTATTACGACAGAATATTAAATAAAATAAATAAAATTATTGCGACAAAGTACCGTATATAATTGCTGAGATTGAAATCCCCCTTACAGGTTACAGCTGTCACACTCCTTTGCCTTTGATTCCTTGGCGCGAATGAATTCTACTTGTTCGTCAACTTCAATCGATGACTGGTTAAGGTTCGATTGTAATGTTCTGGAAATATTTTGGTCCGGTATGTTATCGGCAATTAGAACTTGACATGACACACACACTGCACTGCTGCACACGGCTGTACATACACTGTACTGCTATATGCAGACATACCATACAACTGTACAATGTATCAAAGATTCTGCTTGTGCGTTGCCACCACTACAGCACAGCTGATCAATAACCAGTATTTTCATGTATTTGTCTGTTTGTAGGCCTTGTTGCACCATCGGCGCTACAGAAATGGAATGTAATAGAACGCAACAGAATGTACAAGCCAATGGAATTAGAGTGGAATGTATAAACCAATCTTAGGTTGTTGCGCTGTTGCGCCAATGTTGTTCATTGGTTATAGGGCTGTTGTGATGTTGCGCCGTTGCACTGTTGCGTGTTTTCCAGGAAGCCAAACCATGAGGTATCGGTCATATAGTATCTCGAAGAGTTAGTGGGTTCCGTTTGATATGTCTGTAGGCCTACCGCTGACACAGGAGTTATTGGGTTCCGTTTGATAGGTCTGTACCGCTGACACAGGAGTTAGTGGGTTCCGTTTGATATGTCTGTAGCGCTGACACAGGAGTTAGTGGGTTCCGTTTGATAGGTCTGTACCCTGACACAGGAGTTAGTGGGTTCCGTTTGATAGGTCTGTACCGCTGACACAGGAGTTAGTTTGTTCCGTTTGATAGGTCTGTACCGCTGACACAGGAGTTAGTGGGTTCCGTTTGATAGGTCTGTACCCTGACACAGGAGTTAGTGGGTTCCGTTTGATAGGCCTGTAGCGCTGACACAGGAGTTAGTGGGTTCCGTTTGATAGGTCTGTACCCTGACACAGGAGTTAGTGGGTTCCGTTTGATAGGTCTGTACCCTGACACAGGAGTTAGTAGGTTCCGTTTGATAGGTCTGTACCGCTGACACCGGAGTTAGTGGGTTCCGTTTGATAGGTCTGTACCGCTGACACAGGAGTTAGTGGGTTCCGTTTGATAGGTCTGTACCGCTGACGCAGGAGTTAGTGGGTTCCGTTTGATAGGTCTGTACCGCTGACACAGGAGTTAGTGGGTTCCGTTTGATAGGTCTGTACCCTGACACAGGAGATAGTAGGTTCTGTTTGATATGTCTGTAGTGCTGACACAGGAGTTAGTTGGTTCCGTTTGATATGTCTGTAGCGCTGACACAGGAGTTAGTGGGTTCCGTTTGATAGGTCTGTACCACTGACACAGGAGTTAGTGGGTTCCGTTTGATAGGTCTGTACCGTTGACACAGGAGTTAGTGGGTTCCGTTTGATAGGTCTGTACCGCTGACACAGGAGTTAGTGGGTTCCGTTTGATAGATCTGTACTGCTGACACAGGAGTTAGTGGGTTTCGTTTGATAGGTCTGTACCGCTGACACAGGAGTTAGTGGGTTCCGTTTGATAGGTCTGTACCCTGACACAGGAGTTAGTGGGTTCCGTTTGATAGGTCTGTAGCGCTGACACAGGAGTTAGTGGGTTCCGTTTGATAGGTCTGTACCCTGACACAGGAGTTAGTGGGTTCCGTTTGATAGGTCTGTACCCTGACACAGGAGTTAGTAGGTTCCGTTTGATAGGTCTGTACCGCTGACACCGGAGTTAGTGGGTTCCATTTGATAGGTCTGTACCGCTGACACAGGAGTTAGTGGGTTCCGTTTGATAGGTCTGTACCGCTGACGCAGGAGTTAGTGGGTTCCGTTTGATAGGTCTGTACCGCTGACACAGGAGTTAGTGGGTTCCGTTTGATAGGTCTGTACCCTGACACAGGAGATAGTGGGTTCCGTTTGATATGTCTGTAGTGCTGACACAGGAGTTAGTGGGTTCCGTTTGATATGTCTGTAGCGCTGACACAGGAGTTAGTGGGTTCCGTTTGATAGGTCTGTACCACTGACACAGGAGTTAGTGGGTTCCGTTTGTGTAAAAGCTTCTGTGGGATATAACTGGCCCCTTTGCTTCGCAATCCAGTTTCCCCCCAGGCGCTGGAATACTCTAAAAAGGTTCTCTAACTGTATATATATTCCCCTCGCCCTCAAGGTACCGTTACAGGTGTTTTAACGGACATAAAAGTCATTCTGCTATATACGTGTTTTAGCGGACATGGTAAGACAAAAAACCTGCAATGCGACAAATACCTTTCATAGCTTAGCCGTGATGATTCATATTACGACATCTAACAGCTGGTACCCAAGGAGGTGAGGTCTCTATAGGGGTGCCAGCAACAGGCGGCGGCGGGCTCGTGAGGGTCTGGGGGCACGTTAAATCTTTGATATAGTGCAGGGGAGTTACTGAAGGCCCTCGTGTCTTGCGAACCATGAATTAACATGGTGCTGTGGTACCGTCTAGTCGGCCTGTTGCCGTACTGCCAGTCCTGTACACAGTAGGGGTGGTGGCTTAGTGTGATCTGTGGTTTGTGTGTGTACGTGGTATACGTGAGTGTGTGTGTGGCCACTGCGAGTGAGTATGGGAACCCTTGCCGGTTGGACCCGACGCCGCTGGTATTAGTAGGACCATATCTTTACTGCGCCCCAGCATACTTTGTGCACACAAAGTTATTTTACCCTGTCGGTAAAATAAAGTACTCTCGACTCTTTATTAGTCGATACAATTTTGTCCCCTCTGATTTTGTCACCGATTTTGTCTTTCCCGATTATGTCCTGTGTGTGCATGGTATGTGTCCGATTTTGTGTTTACCTTTTGAGTACTTGATTATCGAACATCTGTTGAGTACACGTGTACAGTGACTGGTAAGTGGTGACTTGTTCAGTAGCTTTTTAGCTACAGACAGTATTGCCTTTTCAATACTACCGGCGAGGCGGGTGAAAACGGTCAATATTCCATGTTGGGTAGCGCAAGCCCACTTGGGACAAGACCGTCGGTTTGGCTCAAGGGCGACCTTGATGCTCGATCGCTATCGACTGGTTCACCCGCCGGTTGACTCTCTGAGTTGGCTCAATGTACAGTCAGGCCACAGTAAGTTAAAAGTAGGCGATTTAATGGTAAGTCGGTCGGCTACACGACGAGCTGTGCCGGTGTGATCGGGGGATTGAAAATTGAACCCGGGAAGCATCGGGCTACCCTCCGGCCCAGTCTGATAAAAACGGAGTCGGACTGGCCCCAGGGGTGGTGGGACAGCGTCCGCCTCATGGGTGCGCCTCGGAGTCATCAGAGGAGCCCAGAAGGACGCAAGTGTGCTGACATGGAAACAGCCATTGGACGCATGGTTCTTTGTTTGGCTTGAGCCAATCAGAGCGATTTTTCCTGTCGACGTGTAGCTTTTCGGCCGATCATAAGGAGAGTGTTCAGTCTTACAGTTTTTTACTGATACTTTGTTGTTATTGCTGTCTAAGCCAGAAACACCGGCTCTAGAGTTAATTGTTTTCATACTTTAAAAGAAACATTAGTAGGCTTAAATTATAGAGCGTATGACTGTTATCAGTTCAACTCAGTGCATAACAGTGCATATCACTGTACATATCGGTTCATATCATATCTTAACCTACCGTCTTAACGTTTTGCTGTTGTCATATTTTATATCAGTTGATTGAATATTATCTGGAGAACATTTATAAAGAACCCAAATTTCCCAATTTTCTTGATACACTACAGGTTAGAGAGGCGGGTTATATATATAGCGATTGCGACTTATATTATTGTGGTGTGTATTGAATTTAATGCTATTTGATAAGCACTACATTGGTCCGTTGCTATTCTCTTTATATATGATAAAATTCATTGACGGTCGGCAAGTTAGTGAGCAGTATTGTGTGTTACCGGTAGTGTGCATGATTGTGACGGATAACTAAGCATTTCCTAAAGAATGCGCCTCATACGTGAATCTTAAGCCTTACCGACTTACCGTTGTGATTAGTATAAGTCATATCTCGGTTTACTTAGATAGAGCGCCACGTCCTAAAGGAACTGTCAATATTTCCCGAAAGTAAATAATATTAGTCAGAAATTAATTATTAACGATCAATCGAATAATACAATACAGTAAGCTTCACTGCAATAATAATTTAAGCCCTCAGAATCCAGTCTCCCGGGATTATCCAGCGGGTGAATGGACGCGCACTAGGCTGGCTTCTGCTAATGTTGTGTTTATTGGTATTAAATATTTGTCATCTTCTAAAGTATATTTATAAACCAAAAGACATATAAATTTTGGCAGGTTAAACTGCTAAAGGTCTTCAAAAGCGCGTACAATAACAGTCATTGACTTTATTGCAGTGAGCAATAAAGTTGAAAGTACCGGTCAACCGGTAAACCTGAACCGGTACTTCTGTAGGTCAGTAGGCCCAACTGCCAGAACTGGTACTGCTGTAGGTCCGTAGGTCCAACTGTCAGAACCGGTACTTCTGTAGGTCTGTAGGCCCAACTGTCCTAACCGGTACTTCCAGTATAAGTACATTAGTATTATTTCGATTGTGATCTATAGTATATTGTAGGCTACCAGAGGAATAGGGATTGATCACCCCTCATTCTTTTGTATAGTTTACTTATTTCTGTCAGTTTTATTTCCTAGTAAGTTAATATTGAGCTGAAGACGTGTAAGTCTGCTCAGATTGTTCAGATAATTGTAGGCCAGACTGTTGTCGGATTGTTGTTGAGTTTGGAGAGATTACGGCGTGTGTAGAGTTTGTCTGATAGAGTGCCGTTAGTAAGTTGGGGCAGCCATATGCTGCAAGGTCAATCCCCTCTTAAAGAATAAGTCGTACTACCGTGTTAGAACGCATACTAACTAACTATTTCAGAATCTGCATATACTGTAGTTTATTTAGGCTTGATCGTAGTCTGCCAGCGTTTTGGCCTGTGTTTGTTTGTGTGGTCTGTTCAGGTACCGTAATAGTTATTACTCAGATATTTTGTAGGCTGGATTGTTGTCTAGCTATTATTAGGTCTGAAGAGATTGCTGCGTGTGTAGAGTTTGTCTGATAAAGCTCCGTTAGTAAGTTGGGGCAGCCATAGCGGTAAGGTCAATCCCCTCTTAAAGAATAAGTCGTACTACCGTGTTAGAACGCATACTAACTAACTATTTCAGAATCTACACGTACGGTAGTTTATTTAGGCTTGGTGGTAGTCTGCCAGCGTTTTGGTTTGTATTTGTTTGAGTATTCTGTACGGGTAGCGTAATATTTATTATTCAGAGTTTATGCGATTATTCGCAACATTCATGTCCCCAAGTTTATTCCTACAGTAATTGTGTTTGTTACACATACCGTTATAGTTAAATTAACCCCGGTACTACACGGGCTGCTTGGAGTAGGAAAAGACTGGTGACTTTGTGCTTCGGTCACTCCAGCAGATGCCGTGGTTCTTTTAACTGTTCAAGTATATTTAACTGCTGATTATTTGTTATACCAGTACTTGTACCTAATTTAGGGTTTAGTGTACAGTGCTTTCCGAAGTAATTAGTGTGTAGGCGGTATATTTGTGTTGTAAAGTGGTTAATAGGCACGCTGGATCTGGTAGTCCGCGGTAATTAACTTCTAGGTAGGAACAATCCGTGATACATAACGTAGTACCTATAGCGATATGGCTATAGGTCGTCAGGCGGTGGTATTTTCCTATCTGGACAGTGCAATATATTTACTACTACTTATTATTTTCAAATACCGTAATATCCTGTCTGTTGTAATAACCAGAAATTCTAACCTTCTGTTAGACTGGTTTGTAGTTCCCTGTAAAATTACCCTAAAAATATTCGTACGTAATATTTGTTGTTGTGTTTAATTAGAGATTTAATCTCACTCGTATCGTAAGTAATTTGTAGATAAGTAACTTAGGAAGTAGAATTATTTGTTTTAGTGTCCAATAAGTAACACTTCACTGAGAGCGCATAGCTTTTGTGTAGTGATTACTTCCCAGAAATAGTAACATCTATTTCAATATTGTAACAAAACCCCTCATACGGGTACATATAAATCCACTAAATCTATTAATAAAATAGTAGGCCTATTATACAACACTTAGGTCTTAATATCAGTTGGACTGCTGCTCAAATAACGGTAATAAAGTAAGTAAAGTAACCAAGTGACCCCTAACATTCAGAAATTCAATTATTTTTAAAATAATTGACATACCGGTATTTACAATAGGCTTATTATATTTATTTCCATAAATTTAAGCTGAAATCATACCGGTATTCTGTAATTAATTTTAGTTCATAATTATACTTTATATATATTATAAGTGTAAGCTGTATACCGGTATCCACGATAGGCCTATTATATATTTATATATATATTTGTGCTAAATTTATATACCGGTACTCTGTGACAAATCTAGTCTGTAATAATACTTATATATACTATAAGCATACCGGTATTCTAATATATTATATATATATATCACGCTACATTGAGTAGCAGTATCGGTAATTAATTATTAGGCTAGCAGTGATACTGAATTACTAGACTTGCTTTAACTGTATATATAGCAGTAGGCATCCAACTGTATAAAGCGAAATGTCTGACACAACACAAACATTGTCAGATAGTCTCTTAGAGGGTTTTAGAATGAGTCGTCGACTTGGACAGTGTCTTGAAAGGAGAGAAGACAGAAAAGAAGCGGAAAGAAAAGTAGCAGCGACAGAAGCAGAAAGAAAAGCGGCAGAGGCAGTGGCAGAAGCAGAACGGAAGACGTCTGAAGCGACTATCCAACTAGAGCTGGAAAACCTTCAGGCGAAACAAGATTACTTGAAGAAACAAACCAGAAGACTACCTGTGCCCAGTAGGACTGTTCCCGAGTCCGAACCCGTCCTGGACGCCGAGCGAGGTATCAAGAATTTATCGCCCGTCGTCTCTCGCTCGCCCGCTACTACGTTGGCGACTCCCGCTTCGGCGGTTGAGTGGGTAGCTGAGGGACGACGGGAGATGGGTCTCCTGCTCGAGCAGCTGAGGGAACACTGTTTGTGCTCCTCTCAGCAGGTCAGGGAAATGGAAGAGACTGTTCAGCAGCTCAAGGGAACAGTAAGGGAAAGTAGGTTAGAGTTGCAAAAAGTGCAGCAAAGTATCGCACTAGAATGCGACAAATTAGTCAACCTACAAAAGGGAATACCAATAACCCCTGTAACAGTGTGTCAGCCTGTTAGGTCTGAAGTATTACATGCGCAAGGTGTGGAGCCTACACGCATCTATACTGCTAGTGAAGTAGAAACTCCTATAGCAAACCCTATTAAGGGTGATTATACGCCTGTTGTTAATGACATTCCCAATAGACCTGATAATAATCCGAGAAATTTATATACCGATAACTCGATATTCAATAACACGATGGCCCAAGAAAGTTTTACGCGTCAAATGGCTAGAACCGAAGCCCGTCAAGCGGTAAAGGTTGGAGAGATAGTCAAGTTCAATGGAGATGAGATGAAATGGTTACCTTTTAATGAATATTATAAAGATAACATACAGAACTCTGTGTTATCCAACGGAGAGAAACTTAGATTCCTCATCGAGTGCTTGGAAGGACCTCCCAAGTCAATGGCGTTAAAATTTATTGGACATCCAGATGGATTAAGACAAGTTTGGGATACACTAAACATCAGGTATGGTAATAGGAATAACATAGCTAGGTATTTATATGCGAAATTAATGGCCCCCCGAAAGTTTCTTAGCAGCGGGATTATAGAGTTTTCCGATGAGATTCAGGAGATCTGTAGACAACTAGATTGGTTAGGTAAGTCTCATGAATACCAGAATTCTATGGTTGTAGGAGCCTTAGCATCTACTTTGCCCAAGGGTGGAGTAGGTACACGCTGGGACAAGAAGGTGTTATATACGATGGAACAACAACAACGAGACCCTACCATGGCTGATCTCATGTCATTCTTGGATGGCGAAGTGAAATTACAACTCCTAAAGCAATCCAGAGAGAAAACACCGGAAAATAAGGTAAGTGAGAAACCCGTTTCTAGGAGAAGAGTAACACCGGTGTGTTATACTGATGACGGCGAAAGCCAAGCTTCTCAAGAAGAAGACAGCGGGAAAGACACCGAGAAATTTTACTATGTTAACAAGACCTCAAAGGACGTAAGTAAATCTAAAGCTCGAACCCATGACAGGAGAGAACAGGTTGCTAAGACTCCTCTTCAGTTTCCTAACAGAGTACACGGAAGAAAGCCCGAAGAAAGAACTAGAGTGCATAACGTCACCCAAAATAAGGTGAGTAACATTAAACCCAACTGTGCGCTGTGCGACGGGCCCCACCGTTTGAGTGCGTGTGCGGAATTCCTAAAGAAATCCTTGGTAGACAGACGTGAAGTCATGTGGGATAAGCGGTTATGCTACAATTGTCTCAGACGCGGACACCAGCGGCGAACCTGTTACTCCGACATAAAGTGTGCAAAGTGCGGTGCGAAACATCACATCTTGTTACAAAGTGAATTCGAACGAAACAGCCCGAGTCAGGTAAGTGAGCCCAAATCACATGTCCAATTCAGTGATGTGAACGACACTGACCAAAGTTCTGAGTGGGAAGGATTCTATACGGACGAATTCTCCGACGCCAACGAATCCTGTTACCTAATAAATACCGCAGTGTATCGAGCACTTACTTACGAAAAGGACACCGACAATGAGTTCCCCCCAACTACCTTCGACAGACAACCATCCTGGAAACCTTCAACTTCCAACGTAGGAATCAGAGAATTTCCTGTAGTGCAGGTAAGAGTTCAGGGTCCTAACAAAAGTTACATAGTGAATGCCCTCCTTGACTCCGGCAGTACAGGAACATTCATCGATCAAGAACTAGCCGAAGACATCTTTGCTGGACAACCCAAATTCCGAACTAAGTTAAATATGTCCGGAATTATGCAGGTTTGGAAATCTACCATCACGGCCGATTACTATGTAGGCGCATTGTCCACCCCACAGGATAAATTAGGAGAACAAAGTATAAGGTCAGTAAAAATGGTAGCTATAAAGAACTTCGCTAATACCCAAGTAGAGCCTTATAACTGGAATGAGGACAAGAGCATCCAACAACTTAAAATACCTCGATTCCAGACAGATTATCCTGGAGTGCGAATACTTATCGGCCAAAACGCGCATGAGGCGCTCGAGACATTGGAGAAACGACCTGCTCAACCGCAGCCACTACAAACCTATGCGGTAAGAACTAGAGTAGGTTGGTACTTTACTGGCCCTTCCCGCAGAACTCTCGAAGAGAGACTACCACCAGAAAGAATATGCCAGATAAATGGTTGGGAAGTGGAGAGCAGTGAAGTGGACGATCCAACTGAGGGAACACCATACTCCTCAGATAATGACGATATTAACTCCAATGTAGATCAATGGAGACATTGCCTTGGGACGATTAATCCAGCCGACATCGCTTCCAGAGGAGCAACTCCTCAAGAACTAATAGATACTCCAGGCTGGTTAGGTGGATCCGACTTCTTAAGTAAAGAAGAAGAAGAATGGCCTCCTCATCTTAGCACGGCGGAGGTTAGACAGGCCAAGGGAGCGGAGAAAGTAACACAACAACTCAATCGCCCAGCTAGTCGTTTATGTTTACTGGAAAGAGACCGAAAACTGTCCGGAAACTATGGAAGGCAAGATACTCTTCCTACGACCACTTCCCTAATCCGACAAATATCTAGGGACTCCATAACGTAATAACATATGGAGTGGGCGTGTGACTACATTATTTTATATTTGTTTTTATTTTATATTTATGTATGTATTATTATGTAATTTTATTATAATCGTTTCCTTTAATTTTATTTAGTAGAATGTTATTTTAGTGATTATTTGGTAGATTAGTGCAATATATTAGTGTTTATTACGTACGTAATTACTTATAATATATTTAGTGCGACGGCGAGAAATAATTATTTTTTCTCTTTCCTTACTGTCCGTATCATATTATAAATACGTGACTACAGTAAGATGAAATGTCCGTACTTATTAAAGTACAATAAAGCCACTACTATGTTCAAGTATTATTGGTAGGCAGAGTATTAGGAATGCAAAGTTCAGATCCTCGTGTCTCAGCTAAACCAAGCTCTGGGTAGACCTTGGAAACGACTTGCCTCTTCACACTGACATTGCTTCGTGCGATATTGCTCTTCTACCTTATATTAAATAATACATATAGTAGTGTGATGTCCCTATAACAGTAGCGTAAAACGCAAATAAATCTGTTAAACCTTTTGACCATCTGTAATTCTAGTCGATTAAGATATCGCGGCACCCACCGATATACTTGAAAGACAAATTCTAGAATCAGTGGTTAACGTCCCCAGACAAGTTCTGGAATAAATCGGTGCCCATCTTAAATATTAATTTAATATTTATTAAAATCTGTAAAATTCAGATCCGTTAACAATTCTAGTCGATTAAGATATCGTAGCACTTACCGATACTCTTAAAAGACAAATTTCATAGAATTAAGGATCCTATGTCCCCAGACCTGCTCTGGAATCAAATTGTGTCAATTTTAACATCAAATAATAAAATTCACGGGAATAAATTTAAATTCATATTTTAAATGAATTTCATAAATTGTCATTTTGTACAATTTATAACATTCCCAAAATTCCATTAATTAATAGATCATGGGAGCGGAGATTCATCCTATTGAGTGTATTAGAGTGCGAGAATCTCCAACATATAGTCAATAGCCGATAAAATTAATAAAATCATGCATAAAGAGGATATTGACAATTAAAGAATTATTATTAAATAGCATCCCAGATCTGTATGCATGAGAATTACCCTAATTCTACCGCTAGCATTCCATAATGTCACCATAGCAACACCCACGCTAGAATTAGAAACAAGTTAAAAGAACAATAGAAAGCTTGTCCCATTGCATAGCATAGAGAATATAGCACACTGTTAGTATCCAAGGATACACAGTAATAACGTGACATTCTGGAAGGCACTGACTAACAGACAAATGGCCTGTATGTGTACAATTGGTGACAGTTGTGTAGAATTTGTGCGTTTGTAGGTGAATGTTACTGCTAAGGTGTGTTTACAGTAGCTAGTCGCAATTGTGAAAGTAACCCAACTCTCCTATAGAAAGAACCTAAAGTGGATTCAAGCCTTTGGGACGGACAGTGGAGTGACTTGTGCCGGTTATCGTTGTCGTACTGTTGCTACATGTTGGCGTAAACACCGCGACAACGGTACATCGGCGCTGAGGATCCCACTGTCCGGGTGCAAAGAGAGGTAGGCAGCGACGTCCGCTCGCCTAAACATAAACTCATTTCGATATTAACAAACTCAGATAGCAAATATGACGGAGTTGATAGAAGATGATCTTGGTATCAGGGAGCGATATACTCTACCTTTACAAGCATTTGTGGATAGCTTGATACGCGGTGAAACCGATCCAACCATTACGGAGGACGATGGTCGTTATATCGAACCGCCGACGTCCCAAGAGCAACTTACGCGTGAATTGGACTATCGAAAATTCACCGCTCGCTATACGCATCGTAATAATACGTATATGGACCTCCTAACTACCGGCCATCCTATCGATTTACATGATACGGACGATGTAGACACCGAAAGGGAAATGGTTCTATTTAAATATCATACCCAGCGGCGTCGTAACGATAAATCGAGAATAGATCACGAAAATTATATTCGTAACAGACTGGGAAGACGAACCAATATGCCTAGAATCTGAGGAGATTCAGCCTATCGCGCTCGGAACAGCGACAACGATTACATCCTAGAATGGTATCAA
>JAUCBJ010001097.1:0-25594 GCA_032718475.1 Nemertoderma westbladi | reverse complement strand
TAGACGCCTACGGCTTACGCTAATAATCCTTTGATAAAATGTTTTGTTCCTCTAAAAAGAAAACCGTTACAATCATATTATTGACGTTGTCGCCATGATTGAATGAATGTATTGGTGAGAATTCAGTATCCGGGATACAAGTAGCCCTTAACAATAAATAAGGGCCACGTGAGCTTTTTTGGCTGGGGACCAAGCATACTATCCTATACTTCCGTATAGTCAGGTAGTTGGGTGCGGCGCCCAAAGCCATACATATAACTATCCACAGCACCGGTGCTGTAGTTACTGCAGGCCCCTGTTCATTGTTACCTTACAAGTGACCCTTGAATCAAACACCAGATGTGGCCCAATATAACGGCTCTCTGGTTACCGTATTAAATAAAGGTATGTTACCACGAAAGTAAAGTTCAGTTGTGCCAAATATTAAGCATAGGTTCGCCAAGAAATATTAAGTATACGAGAGTTTATTATTAATGTCGTTGAATTAGATTTATATAGTGGGGTTTCCGCACGTGTATAGTAGTAAATTATAGTCACTCACTATTATTGTAGTCATGTGATATTCAAACCACAATATAAGGGACACCATTCCAGTAGTATAATTAATACTTGGAAGTTGTCTTGTTTCTATTATTCTCACATAATTATATTTTATTATCGCCATTATGTGCATAAAGGTACCTTGATATACGCCTCAATGCGCCTTAAACAACAAACAACGCGTTGTTGTAGATGCAAACCGTGCCAAATTGTTTATGAAGTTATCTTCAACAGCTACGTTATAACCTAATGTGTAGGCCTACTACGTACTATGGTGTGTGTACAGTAGGTCTATTGTGTAGATTAGTCAAAAGGCTCTGAGTAGCCTACAGTGTAGCTGTGTGTAGTAAGTGTAACAATTGTTTGTATTAAACATAGTGTCGGGTTTAGGGTGAGTCATTTGTCCAATTATCATGTTATTGGCTGGAATATATCAGCATTGTTGGTATTTATTAAACGTTAAAGTACTTTCCTTTTTATGTAGTACTTACAGGGCCCTTGTGAAGAATACCAGATTTTCTGCCGTTATATTTCACTTTGCAGTTACCCCCATGTGAAAAATACCAGGTTTTCACAAAAAACACAGGTTACAGAAGGGCTGACCAAAACAATAAACGATTTAGTATATGTACAGGTTATAAGACAGAAATAAGCTCTATAAAACGCTTAAAGATACATTAAAAAAAATAAAAATCTTCATATATAAAATTCCAATAAAAAGTCGACCGAAAAGTGAAATCCTGGTATTCTTCACATGGGCGACTTACAGTTTCATACCAATACGAACCTTAATTTAATGGCCAGGATAAATCCAATATTAACAATTAGATTAGGCCCAGCTCAGACATGCGGTTTCAACTTTCAAAATGCACTCGAACTATTTTGTTCTTCTATATTACTTGTAAGTTGAAAGGAAGCATTTCTAGCATTGACAAACAATCAGAACTAGCTACTATTTTACAAACTGAATATTGCACATGCACAACCCGTTTATAGTTGGTTGGGATTGCTATATTGCTTGCCAATGATTTTTGATGAGTTGGAAGTTGAATGTTTATGTGTGAACCGGGAGGAGCCGGGACGTAATTATTTAAATGTTGAAAGCTCATGTGTGTCGGGGCTTAACCAGTCGAAATTCATTTGTAATTTTCGAATTTCATTAAATTTATTTTGCTTTAGTGTTTTACAGTGCTCAGATACTTTTAAAATTAATTTGTTGTTTTTTTTAGTTGGTTTTAAGATTGCTAAACAACAAGACAATTTTAATATCTGCCTATTAGTATTACTAAAACATTACTCTTCTACTAGTTACAATTATTCTACCATGAAAATTATAGCCAACTAGTTATTAGCGTTAAAAATAAGGGATTTAACACATCAAAAATTCAACTTTATTTATTTATAATTTAATTTATTATTTATTAATTACATTACGACTATAATATATAGAATATACTGTATATAATACTGTAGGTCTAATGTGTCTGTCTGTCTGTGTGTTAGACGTTGCTTCTATATGCTCTTCATCATAAAGTTGTAGTATCCTAGCAACGGCTTGGCCGCGGCGTAGCAGTATCGTAGTGCAATGGGATCATCCCCGGAGGAACAATACTTGACCTACCAGCAGTCCGCCAGTCTGTCCTCCAGTCCCACAGACTCTGACTACGCATGTATGGCATTGGCTCTCTCATCCACCTCATCATCAACTGCAACCACACCACCAGACTCACTCAACCCATTGTTCCCCTACCTCGACTGGAACGTGAACACCAACACCCTCCCCTCCCGTTCATTGGTTGAACTCGATATCCATGACGACGCCAACGAAAGTTCCGTAGCGTTTCAGTTCGATTGCTCACTACAGCCCCCTGTGTTGCCAGGCAACCACAGTGGCGTACAGAGCTGCAGTAGCAACGGATTGGTAGCGGCTGCGTTGGAGTGCATCACGTCGTCTGCACCCTGCAATCCGCCGCCCCTACCACCCCGCAGTTACAACCACAACGAGGTCGACACAAGCTACCCCAGTCATGTCGAGTTCCAGGGCATCTACGGATTCGATGTCAGATTTCCCGAGCAGGTAGGAGATGACAATAAATACAGTATGTAATTTCTTTTATCTTTTTTTATTTCTGACTCTTCCACCTAAGGTGTAGGGTCGGCCAAAGTCTATATGCAGGCAGATCTTCATTCATTCTATCATTTCTTCCAATCTGAAATTTAGAACAGAAAAAAGGCAACACAGTCGGGGTTGCTATAGCTACACATACTACATTCACGGTTGTTGGACAATACCTACGTTGTTTTGTGCATTTAATTACTTTTACATAATGACGTGTAATAATTGTCTATTTTATCTATTTATCAGCAATTAGCCTACTTACATTGTATTTTAAGTCCCCTTAGTTATATGTTTTTATGTTTATTATTTAACATTTTTATTTCAGTTAAATTTTACAACAAAATCGGATTCTTGGACGTATTCCGAATCGTTGAATAAACTCTACGTTAAGATGGCGAGCGTTTGTCCAGTTCGGTTCCATACCACCCGTGGGTGTCCCCCTGCCGGCTCGAATATTCGCGTCCTAGCCATATTTAAACAACCAGAACATCAGAAACAGGTTTGTGTTATTGTTATTAAAGTATTGTTATTAAATCATGTTCGAATACGCCTTAGTGGGGAACAATTATAATTGCAGCCATTGCCAAAACCCAGCTAAACCCTGATATCCCGCCTCGGTAGCCGGACAATGACTCTCACCGTCCGGAGGTCACCGAGAGGATCAGCCTGATCTCGACCTTTGTACGACTGTAACCTCCAGACAATAAACTCACAATGACCTTCACCGGATGCCCTAGAGCAGTGGGGACAACGCCGAACGTGAAGTGTATCTCTGGCATAAGTCCACGTAGCGTTTTTTTAATGTACGCTGCATAAGAGCACGCCAATTGTTGATTGTATTGTGGTGACAAAAATATATTTGTTAGGCCAACGTAGCATCTCAATATGCAGCATGCAGCATGCAGCATGCAGCATGCAGCAGGCCGATTACAGTAGTACTGTACTGTAGTAGTATGACTGACTGAGTGATTCTGGGCGGGTATGTTTCTGGGACTGCAGTAAAGTAAAGTAAAGTATGTATCTGTTATAAATTATTGTTTTATAAATTATTGTTTTATAAATTATTGTTTTATAAATTATTGTTTTATAAATTCTTGTACTCATTGATGCAGGTAGTGAAACGTTGTCCTAATCACGGATTCTCCAAGGCTAAAGAAGCCCACAATGACGGATTGGTTGACCCAGAACATCTTATAAGATTAGAACATCCAAGGTTAGTACTGCCGGGAGCGAGAATCTGCCAGATGAACATGTCAGTAACATTTGTAGGCCTAGATCATAAATAGATCATCTATGATCATCTACATGTTGACATGTAACAATAGCATGCAGTACATACTGTAGTAGAGCAACAATTTTACAATAATTTTATATCCCATTATTGAAAACAAATAATGAAAATATTATTGCCTCACGCATTGGACTTATGGGGTCTGATGAAGATAACATCAATAGAGACAGGATTAAAGATAGCTATCGTACATTATCGTATTATCATACATTACCCAGAGGAACACCCTTTATTTTATAATAATTATTATATCCTCTCTGTAACAGTTGTTTGCTACAGTTAATGTTAACTATTTTCCCATCCCATAGAGCTGTGTACTGCAAGGATAGCGCAACGAGTCGACACAGTGTAACCATCGCTTTCGACCCACCCGAAGAGGACAGCGCTATATCGTATCAGCAGTATCTCCTTAGCTTCATGTGCTACAGCAGTTGTGGTACAATAAATAGACGACAGATATTGGTAAGTGCGAGTTAAAGACATTGGCTAACACCCGGTAATACCCGGCGCGCTACCGTGGCTAACACACGGTAATACCCGGCGCGATACCGCGGCTAACACCCGGTAATACCCGGCGCGCTACCGCGGCTAACACCCGGTAATACCCGGCGTGCTACCGTGGCTTAACACCCGGTAATACCCAGCGCGCTACCGCGGCTAACACCCGGTAATACCCGGCGCGCTACCGTGGCTAACACCCGGTAATACCCGGCGCGCTACCGTGGCTAACACCCGGTAATACCCGGCGCGCTACCGTGGCTAACACCCGGTAATACCCGGCGCGGTACCGCGGCTAACACCCGGCGCGCTACCGCGGCTAACACCCGGTAATACCCGGCGCGCTACCGTGGCTAACACACGGTAATACCCGGCGCGCTACCGTGGCTAACACCCGGTAATACCCGGCGCGCTACCGTGGCTAACACCCGGTAATACCCGGCGCGCTACCGTGGCTAACACCCGGTAATACCCGGCGCGGTACCGCGGCTAACACCCGGCGCGCTACCGCGGCTAACACCCGGCGCGCTACCGCGGCTAACACCCGATAATACCCGGCGCGCTACCGTGGCTAACACACGGTAATACCCGGCGCGATACCGCGGCTAACACCCGGTAATACCCGGCGCGCTACCCCGGCTAACACCCGGTAATACCCGGCGCGCTACCGTGGCTAACACCCGGTAATACCCGGCGCGCTACCGTGGCTAACACCCGGTAATACCCGGCGCGCTACCGTGGCTAACACCCGGTAATACCCGGCGCGCTACCTCGGCTAACACCCGGTAATACCCGGCGCGTTATCGTGGCTAACACACGGTAATACCCGGCGCGCTACCGTGGCTAACACCCGGTAATACCCGGCGCGCTACCCCGGCTAACACCCGGTAATACCCGGCGCGCTACCGTGGCTAACACCCGGTAATACCCGGCGCGCTACCGCGGCTAACACCCGGTAATACCCGGCGCGCTACCGTGGTTAACACCCGGTAATACCCGGCGCGTTACCGTGGCTAACACACGGTAATACCCGGCGCGCTACCGTGGCTAACACCCGGTAATACCCGGCGCGCTACCTCGGCTAACACCCGGTAATACCCGGCGCGCTACCGTGGCTAACACTCGGTAATACCCGGCGCGCTACCGCGGCTAACACCCGGTAATACCCGGCGCGCTACCGTGGTTAACACCCGGTAATACCCGGCGCGTTACCGTGGCTAACACACGGTAATACCCGGCGCGCTACCGTGGCTAACACCCGGTAATACCCGGCGCGCTACCTCGGCTAACACCCGGTAATACCCGGCGCGCTACCGTGGCTAACACTCGGTAATACCCGGCGCGCTACCGTGGCTAACACCCGGTAATACCCGGCGCGCTACCGTGGCTATCACCCGGTAATACCCGGCGCGCTACCGTGGCTAACACCCGGTAAATACCCGGCGCGCTACCGCGCTGAATTTCCAATCCCTACGAATTGACTAAGTTTAATATTTTGAGTCCGGTTATTTTTTACTTAACACCCTTACATTGTATTTTATACATGTACCTCGCACATGTTCTATTAATTTTTTTATTCATTCTCGCAGAATTGTGTTATATGGAAGGTAAACACAGCAATTTCTCAAGGAAAATAAACAAATTCTCATTGTTATTATGATAATTTATATTTATTATTTCTTCATTGGCTGTCATTCATTAAAATTATTAATAATACTATTTGGCCTATACAAAAAATATTATAATTACTTTTTTGTTTGTTTAGATTGTTTTTACGCTGGAACACAACGGAACCGTTCTGGGTAGAAAAACAATGGAAGTTCGCAGTTGCGCCTGTCCTGGACGGGACAGACAGAATGAGGAACGGCTACCTAAGGACGGGAACAAACGTAAACTACATTCATGTAAACCAACCATAGGATATAAGGTAACGAAACAACTACTTATTAAAAAATCCACATACAGTAATTGATTATTCAAGGTACCTCGTCTATTAATCTAGATCTATAAGTGACATATAAATATTTGACATATTTATTTGTTTTTCCAAAAATAAAATACACATTTGCCAAGTTAACTTTGTTCAAAAGAACTTAAGAAATAACTCCCAATATTCAGGGTTCAGCTATCACCACCATTTTTCTATCACTATCAGAAAGGCCTAGTTAGGATGATCATGAATAACATTATCATTAATTGAATATAAAGTTTTTCCATCCTCCTTGTCTACTCCAGATACTAGAGTAAATGGTTTGATTATTATACTTTTAATTCTGTAGGATACCCTTTCACCAAAGAGGCTGAAACAAGGGCCAGGAACACCAAACGGAAGCGACACTGTATTCTACTTACCCGTTAGGGGGCGCGATCGATACAAGATGCTCGCCATGATCAATCAGAGTCTCGAATTATCCGAGCAGTACCAGGGGGCGCTGTCCACCGGGAGTAGTGAGTCCACCGAGGAATCCCCGAGGGACGAACACCTTCCGAGCGTTATGTACAACCAGCCGGTGGCGACGTCGCCTCAACAGGCCGAAGTTTCTTCCACGGAAACAACAGATCCCGTCTGGAAGAAATGCAAACTCGAACGATTATCGCCTACCGGAGGACAGCCAATAGCGGCCTGGTTGGAAGCCATGGGATGCTCAAACGCTATAGGTCACTTCCACGCGTCCAACATAACATCGTGCAGCCAATTGGTAACCTTGAGTGCCGCGGACATTGATTTAATGCCGATCGGGCTGGAGGAAAAAGCGAAGATAAAGATCGCGATGTGGGGGTTGAACAGTCCGGCGTACGCCGACCCGCTCGATTGTAAGTTGCGAGCGGCGGCGACCGCATTCGAGACAATACGTCCGTCCACCCTCGGACGCACCAGCTCGCATCTGTCCATGTCGTTGATGGATTCAAATCCGCCCGCGGTGAGGTTCACATTGAAACGAACCACCGGAAAGATACGTCCGATAATCGACGCTGACTCAACGAGCAACCCAGACGGGGATGATGAGGTTTCATCGTCGTGCGACCCCCCGGTAACTAGGAGTTCCCGTCGGTTGCTTCGGAGGGACAGCACGCTGATACTAACTAACGAGGAGAGTAATGGTGGACGATCTATCAGTGAGTGGGTGACCGCAGCCGGTCTGCCGGATGATGTGACCACCGAGTTCAAAGAGATTAATGTGACGAGCGCAGATCAGTTGAAGGATGTCGCTTACAATGATGTTGATAACATGGAAAGTCTAAGTGGCAGCGACAGAGCCAAGCTCAAGCTCAAGTTGAGAGCCATCAAGCACAAGGTGGAGAAGCAAGTCCCCGGGGACGGTAGCCATGGTAACAACCGATCTCTAAGCAGCCACAGCAGTACACTGAGTTCAGTCATTTCCAGATCAATCTCACTACTGAATTCGTTGGCCAATAACTCGGAGCAAGGTGATAACTAAATGTCAAGCAATATAAATGTATTTCTATCTGTGTTTATGTATGCTTGGGTTCTGTGATCGTTATCTCATTACTTTTAATATCTTTCACTTTGCGGATGGACTAGTTAGTGAGTGTAACGACATACTCCGTCTTACAGTATATCATATTATATAGTGCGACTTCAGTGTGTAAGTACAACCTGAATGAAGTTGTACTGTAGTTATAGTAAGCCTACTCAAATAAGGATATTAGTCTAAACTATTTATTTTAAATATAATTTCATTTTTTTCTTAACCTTTATTTACTAAATTTTAACGTTAAACGTGTGGAAAATTTATTTATAAAATTAATAGTTGTTAATACTCTAGATGTACTATTATTAACCCTATTACCACCGGGGGGGGAATCGACCCTTTCCTAGTTTTTAATGGCTGTATCTATGCAACCACATTATGTACCAGCACAATTTTTACGAGAATTTGTCAAATTTAATGGCGCTTCTTTTGCAAAAAACGGCGTTGCAATTAGATTTCAACTTTTCGATGTGGGTGCCACCTCAAAATTTGGTCCCCAGCAGAATTTTTTTGAAATTTTCGAATTTTACACGGTCATTTGTGAGTTAGTAATTATTTATGTTGGGGCTTTTTTTTATTGATTCTGATTCGTATGGAGCACTCTAATACTCTATATGAGTAGGTAAGGGAAGTGGTACGTCATTTTTGGTTTACCACTAAAACACTAAAATTAGGGCGTGGCACTTCAAAATTGCAATATTCGTTAAATACTCCGAAGTTTTGATTTCAATGCATTTTTATGGGTTTTCTGGCCCGCTTAATCGATTGAAAGTAATATAGAAGACTCAATTCTTAGTGGTTTATCATTTTTGGTGCACCGAAATTAGGGCGTGGCAAGTAGGCTTACTTCAAATTTTCAAAATTACGATATTCAGAAAATACCGCAAGGTTTTCATTTCAACCCATTTTATAGGTTATCTGGACCGCTGAATCGATTGAAAGTAATATTGAAGCTTCAAGTCTTAGTGGTACACGTCATTATTGGTACACCACAATTAGGGCGTGGTACTTTTTCAAAATTTGAATAAGTGCCACTCCCTAATTTTGGTGCACAAAAATGGCGAACCACTAAGTCTTCAGGCTTCTATAATACTTTCAATTGATTCAGCGGTCCAGAAAACCTATAAATGTGCGTTGAAATTTCAACTTTGGTTTATTTTCCGAATCTCGTATTTTTCAAAATTTGAGGTGCCACGCCCACTTCTTAGTTGCACGAAAAATAGCATCCAGTTCAATTTTCGGAAATTGGATATAATCACATTCGATTCAGCGTAGTGAAAAACCCACTAATGCTAGCCAACAATGCCACACACTATCAGATTTTAGAATATCAAAAAAATTTATATTTTGTCCTGGGACACACTTCTATTTTTCATGAAAATTATTATACCCACCTTATGAAATTTTCATTTTTGTGGATTTGAAAATGTTCTTCAATAATTTTTTCACCTACAGCCCAAATTTCGTAGGATTTTATTGGATGATTACAAAAATACAGCGGGGGGGGGGGGGGGGAATCGACCCCCGCCAGTGCTGCTAATGGTCTAAACACCCCAGTGGTAGTTTAGGGTTAATAATAATACTATTAATTATTAAAATAGGTTGAACTAAGTTGGTTTACAGAGGTCCCAGAGGTTATGCCTTCATACCTTAATTGCTAACTAATAACTAATTTATTAATTGCGGTGCGGTGGCATTCGACTTTAATAAGCTGGTTTTATTTAATGGAATGTAAAGTATTGGATGTTTTGGAAGATTTACTTGTATATTTTATTTCTATTCTCCAGGCGAATTTTAGGCCAAAGAGCAACGCAACTAACATAACTTTTATTAGTTAGTTACGGAGTAAATTTCTGTTATTAAACATAAATATTGTACTGATAATTCTTAAATGTTTGTTTACATAAATTTGTCAAAAGAGCGAGAAAAATATTATATAAATATACCAAATTTAATTAGAAAATAAAAATTTGTATTAAATTGTCTTTGTTATTCGAATAATTCCTATTGCAATAGCCATATCAATAATTTATTGTCGGTATTTTTCGTTGAACTATGTGAGTATATTTTTCATTGAATTATGTTTGAGTATAACACAGTATAAAGCAGTCAAATTTATAGTGATATAGTTAGTAGGTCTTCTTATTTTTATCGTCAATGTTGTTTAATCTATTAATTATTGCTTCCATGGTGTGATAAAATGAAATTCGCAGATTGTTAGGGTCTACTGATGGGGAGTTGGGCAATGCTAATGAAAAGGGTTATAAATGAGACAAGGATATAAAATCTATTACTATTCTACAAAATGTCAAAACTAAAGTTTTAATTTACTTCCAAGTCTCCTATTAATAATTATTGGAACAATAATATTATAAATTATTATTTATTATATATAGTATTATTTATAATCCTAAGCAGAGCCCCCCCCCCCCCCCCACCCCACTGCCTTTTCTTCATAGCAGTTCGTGATAACTTTTCATTAATTTACTGCAGTGCCTTTTACCAATATATTTTTAAGTTTCTTTTAATTTAGCATATATTCCATTATTTACAACATCGAAATCTTCTTTTTTATAATTATATAGATATATAATATATATATATATAAATATATATATTATATAGGCATAAATTGTCGCGGTTTAAATTTCAAAACATCATGCCAAATAATATATATCCTTATATGGGCATAACAAATTCGATATCATCAGAACAAAACTATAAATTAGAACGGAGGATGTATTAGAAATTGGAACGGAGGATGTATTCGAAAATTCCAACAGCAGTCACATTGGCAATCTCTTATAAGTCGTGTATCCAACAGCAGTCACATTGGCAATCTCTTATAAGTCGTGTATCCAACAGCAGTCACATTGGCAATCTCTTATAAGTCGTGTATCCAACAGCAGTCACATTGGCAATCTCTTATAAGTCGTGTATCCAACAGCAGTCACATTGGCAATCTCTTATAAGTCGTGTATCCAACAGCAGTCACATTGGCAATCTCTTATAAGTCGTGTATCCAACAGCAGTCAAATTGGCAATATCTTATAAGTCGTGTATCCAACAGCAGTCACATTGGCAATCTCTTATAATAAGTCGCGTATCCAACAGCAGTCACATTGGCAATCTCTTATAAGTCGTGTATCCAACAGCAGTCACATTGGCAATCTCTTATAAGTCGTGTATCCAACAGCAGTCACATTGGCAATCTCTTATAAGTCGTGTATCCAACAGCAGTCAAATTGGCAATATCTTATAAGTCGTGTATCCAACAGCAGTCACATTGGCAATCTCTTATAATAAGTCGCGTATCCAACAGCAGTCACATTGGCAATCTCTTATAAGTCGTGTATCCAACAGCAGTCACATTGGCAATCTCTTATAAGTCGTGTATCCAACAGCAGTCACATTGGCAATCTCTTATAAGTCATGTATCCAACACCAGTCAAATTGGCAATCTCTTATAAGTCGTGTATCCAACACCAGTCACATTGCAATCTCTTGTGTTCCCCCTGAGGTCTTTAAAACACCTGAGTGTTTAAAGCTCATCTATCCCATCATAGTAGACATGTACCGAACAACAAGAGTCCCACAAGAAATGAAAACAAATAAGTTGGTGCCAGTTCCCAAGAAGGGCAACCTAACACTCTATGGTTCTTTTCGGGGAATCTCATTGATCTCGATTGCTGCAAAGCTATACAATAGAATTATATTAAATCGCATGAGGGATCACATTGAGAGACTGCTCCATGGAAATCAGAATGGGTTCCGTAAAGGTCGTGGGACCATGGAGCCCATTTTGGCACTTAGAAGGATAATTGAAGAGTTATCAAAAAAGAAAGACAGGCATCTGGCTGTTATCTTTGTTGACTTCTTCAAGGCCTTTGATTCAGTCTCTCGCTCACGTATGTTTAGCATACTTTCATTATATGGGATTCCCGATGAAATTTTTGCAGCAATCAGATCAGTATACGATGGTTCGACAACATATGTGTCTACTGTTGACGGTGACACAGAACCATTTGAAGTGTTATGGGGCGTCCTCCAGGGAGACACACTTGCACCATTCTTGTTCATAATTAGAACCATTTGAAGTGTTATGGGGCGTCCTCCAGGGAGACACACTTGCACCATTCTTGTTCATAATTGTTGTTGACTATGTTCTACGAATGTCCTTAGATCATCATAATGATGATGGGGTGATGATAACTCCACCTACTGGCTCCAGAAATCGAGGAAATCCTTCCAAGTACATAACTGATCTAGACTTTGCTGATGACTTAGGAGTACTCTCAGAATCATTAGAGGGAGCCCAACGGCTCCTCAGCTCATTAGAACATGCTGCTTCTAGTGTTTGTCTTTTTATTAACTCCAGAAAGACCAACATTTTGACAGTTAACTTTGAAAGTCCTCAGCAAGTCTCTGATCGGATGCGCATAAGCTCAAAAGATGGTATGCTTGAGCATTTGGATGACTTCTGTTACCTGGGATCATGGATCCGGAAGTCAGGTGAGGACCTTCGAATACGTAAGGAAAAGGCATGGGCAGCCTTGAATAGGCTTTCCAGGATTTGGAAGTCACCGAGAATTAATCGGAAATTTAAGGTCCGATTATTTAGAGCAGCAGTATAGTTCCAGTACTCCTCTATGGGAGTCCATGCTGGGCTCTAACTGCTGAGGACACCAAATCTCTGGATGGCACATTCACAAGAATGCTACGCCGGGTTCATTGTGTCAAGTACAATACATACATCTCCAACCAGACACTATATAACATTGGAGGTATCTCATTGGTTCCCACAAGCTTGACACTAGAACAAAATCGCCTCCGCTTTGCAGGACATTGCTTTCGCCGTGAGGACCAGCCAGTGCATAATCTTGTACTTTGGCAGCCTCATGGAGTGAATAAGCATGGTGGACAGCCCATGACTTTCTTGAGACGCATCTTAAAGGACACTGGCCTTGAAGATGCGGATGATCTAGCAAATGTCATGGGTGATAGGGAGTTGTGGCGGAGCAATTTTGTCAATAATCCGGCACAGCATTCTTAAAAATGCAGCTGCAATGCAGCATGCCGATCCTAGTAGTATAAGTCGTGTATGCAACAGCAGTCACATTGGCAATCTCTTATAAGTCGTGTATCCAACAGCAGTCACATTGGCAATATCTTATAAGTCGTGTATCCAACAGCAGTCACATTGGCAATCTCTTATAAGTCGTGTATCCAACAGCAGTCACATTGGCAATATCTTATAAGTCGTGTATCCTACAGCAGTCACATTGGCAATCTCTTATAAGTCGTGTATCCAACAGCAGTCACATTGGCAATCTCTTGTAAGTCGTGTATCCAACAGCAGTCACATTGGCAATATCTTATAAGTCGTGCATCCAACAGCAGTCACATTGGCAATCTCTTATAAGTCGTGTATCCAACAACAGTTACATTGGCAATCTCTTATAAGTCGTGTATCCAACAGCAGTCACATTGGCAATCTCTTATAAGTCGTGTATCCAACAACAGTTTCATTGGCAATCTCTTATAAGTCGTGTATCCAACAGCAGTCACATTGGCAATCTCTTATAAGTCGTGTATCCAACAACAGTTACATTGGCAATCTCTTATAAGTCGTGTATCCAACAGCAGTCACATTGGCAATCTCTTATAAGTCATGTATCCAACACCAGTCAAATTGGCAATCTCTTATAAGTCGTGTATCCAACACCAGTCACATTGGCAATCTCTTGTGTTCCCCCTGAGGTCTTTAAAATACCTGAGTGTTTAAAGCTCATCTATCCCATCATAGTAGACATGTACCGAACAACAAGAGTCCCACAAGAAATGAAAACTAATAAGTTGGTGCCAGTTCCCAAGAAGGGCAACCTAACACTCTATGGTTCTTTTCGGGGAATCTCATTGATCTCGATTGCTGCAAAGCTATACAATAGAATTATATTAAATCGCATCAGGGATCACATTGAGAGACTGCTCCATGGAAATCAGAATGGGTTCCGTAAAGGTCGTGGGACCATGGAGCCCATTTTGGCACTTAGAAGGATAATTGAAGAGTTATCAAAAAAGAAAGACAGGCATCTGGCTGTTATCTTTGTTGACTTCTTCAAGGCCTTTGATTCAGTCTCTCGCTCACGTATGTTCAGCATACTTTCATTATATGGGATTCCCGATGAAATTTTTGCAGCAATCAGATCAGTATACGATGGTTCGACAACATATGTGTCTACTGTTGACGGTGACACAGAACCATTTGAAGTGTTATGGGGCGTCCTCCAGGGAGACACACTTGCACCATTCTTGTTCATAATTGTTGTTGACTATGTTCTACGCATGTCCTTAGATCATCATAATGATGATGGGGTGATGATAACTCCACCTACTGGCTCCAGAAATCGAGGAAATCCTGCCAAGTACCTAACTGATCTAGACTTTGCTGATGACTTAGGAGTACTCTCAGAATCACTAGAGGGAGCCCAACGGCTCCTCAGCTCATTAGAACATAAATGCTGCTTCTAGTGTTTGTCTTTTTATTAACTCCAGAAAGACCAACATTTTGACAGTTAACTTTGAAAGTCCTCAGCAAGTCTCTGATCGGATGCGCATAAGCTCAAAAGATGGTATGCTTGAGCATTTGGATGACTTCTGTTACCTGGGATCATGGATCCGGAAGTCAGGTGAGGACCTTCGAATACGTAAGGAAAAGGCATGGGCAGCCTTGAATAGGCTTTCCAGGATTTGGAAGTCACCGAGAATTAATCGGAAACTTAAGGTCCGATTATTTAGAGCAGCAGTATAGTTCCAGTACTCCTCTATGGGAGTCCATGCTGGGCTCTAACTGCTGAGGACACCAAATCTCTGGATGGCACATTCACAAGAATGCTACGCCGGGTTCATTGTGTCAAGTACAATACATACATCTCCAACCAGACACTATATAACATTGGAGGTATCTCATTCGTTCCCACAAGCTTGACACTAGAACAAAATCGCCTCTGCTTTGCAGGACATTGGTTTCGCCGTGAGGACCAGCCAGTGCATAATCTTGTACTTTGGCAGCCTCATGGAGTGAATAAGCATGGTGGACAGCCCATGACTTTCTTGAGACGCATCTTAAAGGACACTGGCCTTGAAGATGCGGATGATCTAGCAAATGTCATGGGTGATAGGGAGTTGTGGCGGAGCAATTTTGTCGATAAGCCGGCACAGCATTCTTAAAAATGCAGCTGCAATGCAGCATGCCGATCCTAGTAGTATAAGTCGTGTATGCAACAGCAGTCAAATTGGCAATCTCTTATAAGTCGTGTATCCAACAGCAGTCACATTGGCAATCTCTTATAAGTCGTGTATCCAACAGCAGTCACATTGGCAATATCTTATAAGTCGTGTATCCTACAGCAGTCACATTGGCAATCTCTTATAAGTCGTGTATCCAACAGCAGTCACATTGGCAATCTCTTGTAAGTCGTGTATCCAACAGCAGTCACATTGGCAATATCTTATAAGTCGTGCATCCAACAGCAGTCACATTGGCAATCTCTTATAAGTCGTGTATCCAACAACAGTTACATTGGCAATCTCTTATAAGTCGTGTATCCACCAGCAGTCACATTGGCAATCTCTTATAATTCGTGTATCCAACAGCAGTCACATTGGCAATCTCTTATAAGTCGTGTATCCAACAACAGTTTCATTGGCAATCTCTTATAAGTCGTGTATCCAACAGCAGTCACATTGGCAATCTCTTATAAGTCGTGTATCCAACAACAGTTACATTGGCAATCTCTTATAAGTCGTGTATCCACCAGCAGTCACATTGGCAATCTCTTATAAGTCGTGTATCCAACAGCAGTCACATTGGCAATCTCTTATAAGTCGTGTATCCAACAACAGTTACATTGGCAATCTCTTATAAGTCGTGTATCCACCAGCAGTCACATTGGCAATCTCTTATAAGTCGTGTATCCACCAGCAGTCACATTGGCAATCTCTTATAAGTCGTGTATCCAACAGCAGTCAAATTGACAATCTCTTATAAGTCGTGTATCCAACAGCAGTGATATTGGCACATCATCTCGCTAAAAGTCTAGTTATAGGGGTTTTCCTGGTCGCATAATTCATTTCGAGTGTCAGATTTAACATTTAATGATTTCCAAATTGTCTGTTTGACTCTCAGGCTGTCGGTTATTTTTACTTTTTTTACTTTATTTATATTTTTACTCTCGCTATTTTCAATAATTTATAAAACTAGTTGTTGGAACTGGTAGAAAGGTACTTAATTAATATTATCTAAGATCTGAAAATGAAACGTTAATAAATAAAAACCACACAAACAATATTCGGACAATCATAACCAGCGGCCCTAAGTATAAAACTGTAACTCTAGGCCCATAATACTCTATAGACATATCCGTATCTTCCGACATAGGGCCTATATAATGAAAGATTAACGGGATTGATAAATGTTTACAGCGGATAGGATAGTCTGATAGATCTATTGCATTTTATCTGTGTCACCAAATCGAGATAAGTTATCGCATTCGCATAGTCAATGTAAAACTTATCAGGATGGTTTACTAGTGGGTTCCCTAGCAACGCCAGCGCTACCCCCAGTGGGTTCCCTAGCAACCCCGTCGCTGCTCCCACTATCGTTGTCGCTAAACTGATACTTCGATAGATCCCCATCGTCGGATCCATCGGATTCCGGGTCGGAGTCGGTACCGGTGGTGGAACTGGAAGAGTTTGAGTGTTCGGGGTCGCTCAGTGCGTCTCGAGGGCCCGATCCCTGATCCCATCCCGCTTCCTGTTCCAATACAGTCTCCCCACCTCCAACCCCCTTCCCACGAAACTTCTTCCTCTTTCTTCCGAAGTCATCGTATTCCTCGCTATCGGAATCTCTTCGGTCCACGTACTCGATGTTATCGTTCTCCTTAAATCCGCCTCCGTAACCAGTCCGCTGCTCTTCCTCGGTAAACTTTGGGTTACTACAGACGTTACAGGTCATCCTTCTCGACCAGTTAACGTTTGCGCATTTGGAACATTGCCAATCCTCGGCCGCGAATAAACCGCCGCTCTTACCCGCCGCCTGTTTGCCGAGAGCCCGGCCATGCATCACCAGTTTCCGATCTTCGTGCTCTTTTCCGCACTTGTTGCAGTGGGTGCGTCTCGCGTAGTTAAGGTTGTTGCACTCCAGACAGACCCAGTCCCCCTCCGCCGGTGGAGAGGGTTTTCGTCCGCGTTTTAATCCATCACCATGATCACCGCTTCTCCGACTTGAGCTGGAATAATGATCTCTTCCTGACATTGTTATTGCAAAACGTTTATAGGCCTACTTTGTTCTGTAGTTTTAGTAGCAGAGTCAGAGAGTTGTAGGCCTACTTAGTCAGTTAGTTCTGGCGCCTAGTCCCGCTTAGGCCTACTTACGCCTCGCCTCTGTAACCTGCTCCTTTAAACGGCAATGTTACATTCGGGCTTAGTAATTTGTAGATCGAAGTAATATCAGAATATAGTTCAGTAGTTATAGGATCCAATGTAGGAAACATAATTGCGGCTACGTTCGATAGGCAGATAGGCTTACGTAATAACTATGTTACATTCGATCCTGATTACTGGATTACGTTCGGTCATGTATCCTTAGTTCTGTAGTTTTACTAGCAGTGTAGCAGAGTTGTAAGTGTAGTACAGTATGGCTGTATGGTAGTGCGTAGTGTACTGGCAGACTGGTGTAGCGTTGGCCTACTTCAGTACTTCCAGACTTCTGTACTTAGTTTTACTGTTTTAGTAGCTACTGTGTACTGTCAGACTGTAGCAGAGTTGTAGGCCTACTTCAGTAATTCTGCTACACGATTATTTGTTTTTTGCTACCGGTAATATTGTGTATTGAATTGCAAACTCTTTACAAACAACTTTCCGTCAGTCCGTAACAAACTACCGATCGATCGGGTGTTTGAAAAACGCAATAATTTTTATTGTCCGTTTAAATCCTTTTTTTGTCCTTTTTTTTTTATTTTTTATGTCCTCCAAAAGTCTAATGTTAGGTTCCATGCTACCGGTTTCTATACTGCTGTTCTCTCAGGCTATCGGTACCGGTATTTAGTATATATAGCACTATTTTGCTGTATTGTATGTACAGATGTAGGTATAAAGTAGGCATTTCTGTATTTTAGTACCGGTACCGGCACCGGTACTGCTATAGGCCTACTGTGTAGCCTACCATTTAAATACGGTAATGGTAGGCCTACCGGTTGTGCTAATAAATTTTAAATAATTGATAGGCCAAACTGGATTGCAGGATTGTGCAAAATGTGGATATACCTTTCACATAATTTAGGCCTATTACTGTATTAGTCTTATAATCAATAATGGATCATGACTACTGTCTGAGTAGTGTTACGGATAGCGGCACCACTACTTCCAACAGCACAGATCAGTTCATAATGTTATCGTTTATTGTTTTGGTTAGAAAATCCCGTCTCTGTAACCTGCTCCTTTCCCTCAATTAGTTAAATGATCGTTTATTGTTTTGGTTAGAAAATCCCGCCTCTGTAACCTGCCCCTTTCCCTCAATTAGTTAAATGATCGTTTATTGTTTTGGTTAGAAAATCCCGTCTCTGTAACCTGCTCCTTTCCCTGATTTGGTAAAGTGACTGTTTATTGTTTTGGTTAGAAAATTCGGCCTTAACCTGCTCCTTTCCCTCAATTGGTTAAGTGACCGTTTATTGTTTTGGTTAGAAAATCCCGCCTCTGTAACCTGCTCCTTTCCCTCAATTGGTAATGTTATCGTTTATTGTTTTGGTTAGAAAATCCCGCCTCTGTAACCTGCTCCTTTCTCTCAATTGGTAATGTTATCGTTTATTGTTTTGGTTAGAAAATCCCGTCTCTGTAACCTGCTCCTTTCCCTCAATTAGTTAAATGATCGTTTATTGTTTTGGTTAGAAAATCCCGCCTCTGTAACCTGCCCCTTTCCCTCAATTAGTTAAATGATCGTTTATTGTTTTGGTTAGAAAATCCCGCCTCTGTAACCTGCTCCTTTCCCTAAATTGGTAAAGTGACCGTTTATTGTTTTGGTTAGAAAGGCCCGCCTCTGTAACCTGCCCCTTTCCCTCAATTAGTTAAATGATCGTTTATTGTTTTGGTTAGAAAATCCCGCCTCTGTAACCTGCTCCTTTCCCTCAATTGGTAATGTTATCGTTTATTGTTTTGGTTAGAAAATCCCGTCTCTGTAACCTGCTCCTTTCCCTGATTTGGTAAACTGACTGTTTATTGTTTTGGTTAGAAAACTCGGCCTTAACCTGCTCCTTTCCATCAATTGGTAATTGTTTTTGGCTATAAAATGAGTGTTTTGCTACGTCATGTGGTAATCGATTATCGACAACAACCACAAACTATTAAATATAGTCTTTTTACCACAGGCGCATATCTGCATATGGAAATCTATCTCATTGTCTATAAATCATGGAATGTTTTGGCACAGGCATAGTGAAATCAACTGTCTGACAGTCCAGAAATCACAGTCTGACAGTTTGAAGAAATACATACATAAAAAGTCATTAAAAGGACAATAAAAGTCATTAAAAGGACAACAAAAGTCATTATGCATAATTCGTAAAAAAAAAGGACAAAAAAGTCAAATAAAAGGACATAAAAAATCACTGCCTTTGAAAAAGGTGGACTGGACACAGAAAACATGGACAACGGACAGACCAATCAGAAACGTATTATGCAAAGCAGTTTGTAGCAATTGGTCTGTCCCCCTTTTTCAAGTTTCGCTTTCTTAGTTACATAATTGGGAATAAGATGTGTGTTTGAAAAAGGTGGACTGGACACAGGCACATAAAACATAGATAATAGTCTGACCAATCAGAAACGTATTAAAGCAATGCTATTTATTAGTGATTGGACTGTCCACCTTTTTCAGGTTTCAATTATCTATCTATAATGAGCATGCTGGAAGCAGCTGCATTAAGAATGCTGCCGGTGTCCTAGGCGTATCTACCCCCCCCCCCCACCCCCGCGCGGATTGCCCCCCTATAGACTTACAGTACCGGTATAATAATACTGTATGTAGTAGCGTAGTAGCGTCAGCGTACGGTACAGCACTTTAACTTAGATTTATTGGTTTATTTTTGTGGTTGGGTTAGTTGGTCAGGCTCAAACCCTAATTAAAACTGTCATTAACCCTATAACCTTAAAGTCCCGATGCTCTAATCTAAGACATTTTGTGGAATTTAGGATCCAAAATCGTTACAGGACAGTTTTAATTAAGGTTTTGGGCCTCCATTTCCACTTTGAATTAGGGTTTCGGACCGCCACTCAAAAAATATGGGGACTTATTTACCTTCCTCGCTGCGCTCGGTCGTTTAATAACAGATCTCGGGATGAACGGTAAATAAATCATATTATATTTCCCTCAGAACAGCACAGTACAATAGGTAGTTATTATAATTAACTTTATACTGCAGTACTGTAATGAGTTAGAATACTCACGTTCAAATATTGATGCTATAAGGCTGTAAGGCTCAGCTCACAGACTTTGCGTGGCTCGCCCCATATTATTGAACTAGGCCTATTTCGACAATTCGAAATTCGGTTGGCTGGTTGGTCACAGTAAGTATGGGATAATAATAACATTAATAATCCATAAAAACCTTGTGAAATTTTTTGAAAAACATGGACAGAGCTGCTATAATGTGCAAATCAATCTGATTGGTCAATTCATTGCCTGTTCTTTCTCATCCCAGTCCACCTTATTCAAATTTGAAAAAGGTGGACAACAAAGCTGAAAAGGGTGGACATGCTGTGTGACGCAAATCGCCCGTGATTGGTCTGTCCATTGTCCATGTTTTCTGCCTTTTTCAAACACCCCGATCGAACAACTACACCGACTCGAAACCGAAATTAATGTGGTAAATCAATCACGAAACAACACTTTATTACCTCACTGTTTAAAAAAAATATCCACTATACTATACATACATACAGTATAACACAGTAACGCAAGGTCAGATACAAGTAAAATTGCGTCATTCCTTGAACTGTATACGTTTAGAACACGCACAAAAATCACTAAAAAATATCACCGTTGCCATTGTCTGGAACTCGTTAGATAGCAGCCTAAAACAATGCAAATCTATAAGATCACTCGCACATGTCATTTGTCCAAAGTATTATTGTAACTTAACTTTTAATATTGTAATTATACAATTTAAGTACTGTATATCTGACTGTATATGTGCCATGTGAGTATCGGATTACCAATTAAACAATAAAATTTAAACAATTGTCTTCTTTAGTCTAAAATTCGCAACTGCGGTGGTCCACCCACACGACAAGACCCTATGTACAGTAGTACTAAAACCTACTAGGCTCTACGAGGCTCTAAAACTTCAAAAAAATGAAACTTAATTTTGGAAGCGTTGCACATGAAGGCGTTCTTCACTGCGGGATTGCTGGAAATCCCCCCCCCCCCCCCCCCCCACCCCCGCTAAATGGCAGGCCTCTGTTTGCTAGTTCCCTTATCAAAACACGGTACTCGTGGATTCATGATACATTATCGAAAGTTTATTATTTACTCATAAGTATAGACAACTATATATGTAATTTATTTATCAATTGAGTTACACGATTAACTTATACTCGTTTAATTCAACGTAAACCTTTAATGAAATTATAAAATTCCTTCCTCATCCTTGCCTTGCCTGTAATCAATAATTAATTAAAATTTTTAGTTGTTTTGCTGAGTTACAGTGACTGATCAGCCAGTAACATGATTTCCCATCTCCTCAATCAGGGGAACTACTATAGTACAATAACTAACTACTGTATGTAAGCTATTTATAACAGCCAATAAAAAGCCGGGTTTTTCCTACCATATCCACCTAAGCAAGCTACTCCATTCCTTACTTCCACGCTACTCGCGACCTTAGCTCTACTACTACTGTACTACTAGGATCGGCATGCAGCATTGCAGCTGCATTTTTAAGAATGCTGTGCCGGCTTGTCGACAAAATTGCGCCGCCACAACTCCCTATCACCCATGACATTTGCTATATATAATCCGCATCTTATTCAAGGCCATTGTCCTTTAAGAAGCGTCTCAAGAAAGTCATGGTCTGTCCACCATGCTTATTCACTCCATGAGGCTGCCAAAGTACAAGATTATGCACTGGCTGGTCCTCACGGCGAAAGCAATGTCCTGCAAAGCGGAGGCGATTTTGTTCTACAGTAGTGTCAGGCTTGGGGGAACCAATGAGACACCTCCAATGTTATATAGTGTCTGGTTGGAGATGTGTGCATTGTACTTGACACAATGAATCCGGCGTAGCATTCTTGTGAATGTGCCATCCAGAGATTTGGAGCAGCTGTTAGAGCCCAGCATGGACTCCCATAGAGGAGTACTGGAACTACTGCTGCTATAAATAATAGGACCTTATGTTTCCGATTAATTCTCGGTGACTTCCAAATGGAAATCCTATTCAAGGCTGCCCATAAAAAAAGTAAAAGTAAATTTTCTTCGGCCACTAGGCCAGGGATTACGCACAAAGTCTAACGACTTATTTCCAGTGCGGTCCCCCCCAGAACTTTACTCCCCAGAGGAAACTCCAGTACTCATTTAGCTACCACTTAAGGATGCAAGGCAGAGATGCGCCCTGGCTGGTCCCTTTAAAGCCTTCGTGCCGAAACGGAAACTGCCCTGGCCCATGTGAGGATCGAGCCCACGACCTACGGGAGATGTGAACCCATTGCAACCACTACACCAAGGTGGAACCTAATGCCTTTCCCGAAGTAATCGAAGGTCCTCACCTGACTTCCGGGTCCATGATCCCAGGTAACAGAAGTCGTCCACATGCTCAAGCATACCATCCTTTGAGCTTATGCTCATCCGATCAGAGACTTGCTGAGGACTTTCAAAGTTAACTGTCAAAACTTTTGGTCTTTCTGGAGTTAATAAAAAGACCAACACTAGAAGCAGCATGTTCTAATGAGCTGAGGAGCCGTTGGGCTCCCTCTAGTGATTCTGAGAGTACTCCTAAGTCATCAGCAAAGTCTAGATCAGTTAGGTACTTGGCAGGATTTCCTCGACTTCTGGAGCCAGTAGGTGGAGTTACCATCACCCCATCATCATTATGAAGATCTAAGGACATGCGTAGAACATAGTCAATCACAATTATGAACAAGAATGGTGCACAAGTGTGTCTTCCTGGAGGACGCGCCATAACACTTCGAATGGTTCTGTGTCACCGTCAACAGTAGACACAAATGTTGTCGAACCATCGTATACTGATCTGATTGCTGCAATAATTTCATCAGGAATCCCATATAATGAAAGTATGCTGAACATACGTGAGCGAGAGACTGAATCAAAGGCCTTGAAGAAGTCAACAAAGATAACAGCCAGATGCCTGTCTTTCTTTTTTGATAACTCTTCAATTATCCTTCTAAGTGCCAAAATGGGCTCCATGGTCCCACGACCTTTACGGAACCCATTCTGATTTCCACGGAGCAGTCTCTCAATGGGATCCCTGATGCGATTTAATAGAATTCTATTGTATAGCTTTGGAGCAATCGAGATCAATGAAATTCCCCAAAAAGAACCATAGTGTTGATACATACAGACCATACAGATGACTGAAAACTGAACTGACCTTATCTCTAGCCTAATCTCAACCTTAGATTTACCACAGTCCTTGGGTATTCTGCTTGAGATACTGGAGCCGTACAAAGCCCTAATACCAAAACCTAAGAAGAAATTAACAACAACAACAACACCAACGGAGCGAATACTAGAGGTCTCGCTACGCGGACCTAAATATGGGGACAAGATTATAAGAATTTCGGTAAAAATGGCACTATTTATTTTTGATTGGGAATAAAATAGTGAGGCACACTACAGTACTTTCCGATGAACTCGAAGTGTATAATTGAACATTTTTATACCATACGTCAAACAATCATAAGAGAGTTAAAGTTTTCGCGTATCCCCCCCCCCCCCCCCCCCCCACCCTTTATTTATCAGGAAGCCCCTCGAATTCCCCCTTTTTATCCCCCCTCCGCTTCCGCATCTTCTCTTCTAACACTACAAACTACTACTGATGTTGGATCAGGGATAGCATAACGAAACGAAAGAGATTTAAATTTCGTTTAGTTTTTACCAATCCGATAAAATATTAGAAATCTGTTTAGAATATAACAGTTATGGAGAATATTATCATTAATATTTATAATTTTTCAATTATCTTTATATATTCTTAAATTTTTATAATAATTATTTTAAAGTATTTTAACGAAACCAAACGAAAAATGTAACGAAACGAAACTCTTATTATTTTGTTTCTTATTTTTTTGCATGTATTCTTGTTTCTTTTTTTCGTTTCGATAAACACTTTTACGTCACCTTATTTAATTAATTTCGTTATTGCCAAATATGCTTTGTTTCGATTAGTTATGCTAACCCTGCTTGGATCCCCCAGTTGTTCGCTGTCTGCAGAACACACCGTTGTTCTACAGTATTTATAATTTCCTCAATTATAAAATAATTTAAGAAAGATAATTTCAAAATTGCTATGTTGCTTTAAGTTGAATTAAATTTTATATTGAGAGTTGAAAGCAACCTACAGTACTGCCGTATCAAATTATTATCATAAATTAAACAGCAAACACGGTTTCCGTTGTTATACTGTAGTAAGCCTTTGTTCGGTGAAGGTTAACCTGAGATCGAAAGAGAGGAATGTTTAATTTGACTTGCTATCATAATCGGGATAAATCCCTCACAATAAAAACGGTGGCCCCAAAAGGTTCTCGGCAAAGAATATAAAACGAGGTCGAGTGTAATAGGGTTGGTGCGCGAAAAAATTGTTGGGCTAGAAACAATTGAATAAGGGGTAACAAGGTGCTCTGAATCGAGTGGCGGGGTGTGTTTTTGTAAAAACACGAGGAAACGGTCGAAATGGTGGGTTTAATTAAGCAAGCACGGGAAGCAAATTTTGAAAATCGGCAGTGATTGACTGCTACATATTTGACGTCACTACGCAGTGCTCTGATAATTTCTTATATTGGTTTCTATGGAGGGTGATTTTAGCTGCATTCAAATACACATTAAATCTCAATCAATTCACACGTGGCTTATATCAATTGAAAGCGGAGAGTCTTGTCTTGCGCGTCTTTTGACACTATGTACAATTAATTAAATTCATTCATGGTGATTAACAGTGTCCCGAGATGGCCAATGGGGAGTAACAAGAGTAGTGGCCACCTCGGGACACAAACTTAGAACTATGCTTATTAAATCCTCCCTTACTTCACCAAAATGTCCAGCACCAAATAACGTGACTTGTTACACTTGTACACACGGGGTACCCATATGCACCCAAAAACGTAGTGTATCATATACAATGTAATTTATGTACAGACGACTACATAGGAGAGACATACAGCCACGCCAGGGAACGTATCACCAAACACCGCAATGCTATACGCTCGCAAAAAACTGCAGATAGTTCGGTAGGAAAACACTTCACACATAAACACCCACAACATAAACAACACCAACATCCATTCAACATTAAAATACTCGCAAAATGTAAATATTGGGCAGACCGAAAACTGACAGACAAAAAACATTAATACATCACATGCGACCCA